>JASDQU010189642.1:8013-20278 GCA_032191745.1 Picea mariana | reverse complement strand
GTGTCATCATGTAAAGTTATTTTAACTAATAGAAAGTTTTTTTAATTTTTTTAAAATTAGTTCATAAAGTTATTTTAATTTTTTTTAAATATATGTCTTAGAGTTTAAGTTTAATGATTGGGATGAGGTGTCATCATGTAAAGTTATTTTAACTAATAGAAAGTTTTTTTAATTTTTTTAAAATTAGTTCATAAAGTTATTTTAATTTTTTTTAAATAATAGAACTAATTTAAGTTATTCATATCACACAATTTTATATTTTTATTTAGATTATATTATCTTTCAAATATAGAGATATCTTATTATTTTATTTTGAATAAAATTTTAAATAAATAGATTTTAAAAAGCCAAATAAAAGAAACGGTTTATTATACATTTTGAATAACAAACAACCCTCAATTATTATCTTTTGACAAAAAATATTCATTACTTTTGCATTTAGTTATATTAAGTTTCATTGTTCAACATGTATTTCCCAACTAAGTCGGCAGGGACTACGTTGCCATGCAACCCTTGTTAGTAAAGTTGTTGGCATATCAATAAATTTCATATTTTATTTTATCTTTTATTTTATGTTTTCAAGCATTTTTATTTATAGTAAATTTTAAATTATTAATACCAATTATATATATGTTTGTTTTAATTATTTTTTAAATGACACATAAGAAAAATATGGTGAGTTAGTTCACCAAAACAAATATTTTCAAAAAGGTTATAAAACATCTTGTAAGAGGAAGTGCAATTGTTTGATAATAAATTTTAATAAAAAGGTTTAAATAATAATCGAAATTATCAATAAAAATATCAATAGTTTCTAATTAGAGTATGTTTTATTTCTTTGTCATGCGATTATTTTTTCAAATGATGGTATTTTTACAGCGATGATGATGATGATGATCATCATCATTATCGTTCACTAAGACCGAATTGGTCTAAGTGATTCTTTAGAATTTTGTTTCTGTGCTCGGAAAGCATTAAGAGAAGTTTTCCAAGATCACCATGCTTTTGTTGAGTTAAGAGGTTAGGAAGGTTGGTAGTGTGACACATATTTTGAAAATGAGATCTAATATAGGTATAGGGTAGACAATCTAAGAGAAAGTGCTTTTCATCTTCAACCTTCTTAATGTCACAAAGGTGACACACTCTTTCATCCCATGGCGTTTTAAGAATTGACCAACCCCTAGTTTCACTATGGAGCTCGTGAGAATTTGTTCTTATCTTAGCATGCTTACTTTTTTTCTTTACACTTCGCAAAACAGATAGATAATTTTGACCTTCTATATTAGGGTTGATTACATCCTTATGATACCTTAATTTTCTTTTTTCCTCTAACTCTTTGTCACACCACATTTTCTCCTTGGATTTTGATTTGACGTTTTTTTAACGGTATCTTTATTCTGCAAAATGGTGTCTTCCATGATTCCCCAATAGTTTAGCCAAGACTAGGCATGTTTAAGCCATCCTCGCTTGAGTCGATGGTGGTTATGACTCGATTTTGAAGCAATTTTAGGAAGCCTCTTGTCTTCCATGTTGTTTAACTTGTTCTTATACATTAGGTATCTAGTCATAACCATGTTCTCAATGGGGGAGAGGTTTGTTTCTAAGAGGAGGATGGGATAGGGTGTATTTACTTTAATTTTGAGATTATAGGTTATAAAATTCTTTTGTATTTGCTCTATCTTTCTCTAGGATTCACGAGAGATACTACAGCCCCATACTTCACATCCATAAAGAATAACAGGTGTAACAAGAGTCTCAAAGAGGAGTTTCTTCCTATCCCAACTCCAAATATCAGTTGATTTACAATTGTTTTCAAGCCCATAATAAGTTTTCCATCCCCCAATAATCCTTTTCTCAATGCTATAATTCCAATTGAGCTTGTGGTGAATATCAATTCCAAGATATTTGTATGAAGTCACATCCTCCAAGATGTTGTTGTCATATACAAATGTATCATAAGGGATCTTATTGGATTTAATAATCATGACCTTAGTCTTATCAATATTAACAATCATACCCATATTGGAGAAAAAATCCATGAGGATTCTTAGTTAGTTTTCAAGATCATGGGGACTCCTTGCCATAAGAATGATATCATCAGCATAAAGAAGAAGATTGATGACTATACTAGTGAGAGTAGGGTCGACACATCCTACTTTTTCCAAGCAATCTTCTAACTTGTCAATGTATATGCCAAAAAGGGTAGGGGACAAGGGACAACCTTGTTTGACTCTGATATTGCAGCTAATCTCTTTTGACCAGCCCTTAATGTTTTTAAACTTAGCAATAATGTTCCCATACATCCTTATTGTAGCAACCCTCAACTCGAGAGGCACTTTTATCTCTTCCAACCTATTCCAAAGGTTTTTCCTAGGGATCATGTCAAAAGTTTTTCTAAAGTCAACAAAACAACAAAAAAAGATTGGTTTTAGTATTGTGGAACTCCTCTATAATGATCCTAATTGTAACAAGATGGTCCACAGTTGAATGATATCTCCTAAACTCGGTCTGGCCTTTAGCTCTTTTACCGTGACTTTCTAGCCAAAGGTTAATCTTCTTTTCCAAAATAATTCCATAAAGCTTGGCTAAAATCGGGCTAATCATAATGGTCCTATAATTAGAGGGAATGTTTCTATCCCCATTTTTAAAAATAGGAACAATGAGGCTTTGTGTCCAGGGTTTAGGGAAGCCCTTCTTGACTGCTAAATTGAAGAGCTTGTGTACGTGAGGGATAAGGATTGGCCCTCCGATTTTAAAAATTTCAACTTGGTAGCCTTCAATGTCCTTAGCTTTCCCATTTGCAAGCCGCTTAACCCCAAACTCTATGTCATCTAAAGAAAAAACTTCTCCCTTTGTAGGGACAATAGGAATGGTGTCCATGGCATTGGAGAACTCATAAAGACTTTTAAGGTAGGAATTCTAGTCCCTTAAGAGAATTCTAGTTGCAGTCCTAGCATTAAAGTCTCCTAGTAGGAGGATATTACCTTCATTTTTCAAACTATAAATATCTTGTTCTAAATTATTATAGGGACAATATATTTTTATTTTTTTTGTAAGTGAGTGTGAAATTCTATATTACTGAAAGAAAATATGGTACAAAAAAGGAAAAGGGGGATCCCCTGATCTGCCAAAAAGGAAACCAGATCAGGTATCCCGAAGTTACGTTGTTTACAATAGCGGGGGGGAGGGTTGGGCCGCCACCATGGGAAATCAACCCAGTCCTCCGAAAACTAGTTTCAAAACTATACCATAACATATACATAAAAGACAAAAACTTAGTACAGGGGTAGCTCCTGCACTGATAAACAACTTGACTAGGGGTTGCTACTGCGCTAGTCCAATATGATAGAATGGCTTTCGTCTCCATCCTTTCTTGCCTCATTCTCCTTCCTCTGCTCCACCGTGCGTGTCTTCCTGATACAGGCTGGTGTTCCTCATCGGTCTGCTGGAGTGATGTCCATGTGGTGGACATAGCATAGGTAAAGGTGGAATTGTCCTGCCATTCGTTCCATTTTTTCCTTTTGGCTCCTCTAGTCCTCTACTATTCTTTTTGCACTAGCCTCCAGGTTGCTAAGGAAGCTCAGAATTTCTGTGAGCATCTTCTTGTGGTCCCTGATAGCCTCCCTGCTGGTCTCCTTCCTGTCAGTGCTCAGCTTGCCTATCAACATTTTTGTGCGCTAGGCTTCCTCCACCGTTTTGTGGTAGAGGGTTGTTCTGGGCTGTGTGGCCCCTGGGTCCCTTATCCCGTCCGCTTCTTGAATTAGTTATGCCCAGGCTTTGCCCTGGCGCATGGTGTTGACTTCTCTCTCACACCTGTCGATAACCACTTTGCCCTTGGATCGACCTGTGTGAGAAAGGTACCCTTGGCTTCCCTGGTCGCCTGCTCCATCCTTGCGACCTTTCGGGTGCTTGTCGGAAGTTCCTCCCCCTGGGGGCCTCTCTTACTATGGGTATTCTTCATTCTTACCATCTCAACTTGTTTTTGGTGGTTCTTGTCTTGAATTCTTCCTCTGTTTCTGTTCGCCCCTTCTTGTTAAGTCGGATGGCCTCTGCAAATGCTTCTCTCCGGTCTGTGGCTACCCCTGGTGTTTCTTCTCTTATGGGAAATCTCTGGCTGCGGCCTTATCCTGGTAATCATGGGTCTCTCGTAAAGGTGTACCTTCTGGTCCTTTTTCACTATTTTGGATTATGTGCTCTTGGGCACCCTGCCATCATCCCTGCGCCAATCCTTTTCCTTGCATGTTGTACGCCAATCATTCCCCCCCCCCGTATCTATGCGTGGGTGAGGTGTACCCATACCTGACCACGGGCAACCCTTTTGTTCTTCGTCCTTTGCCGCATGTTGATTATCCTTTCTGCTCTCCCACGGACAACCCTTGTACTTCTTTCTATTGTCAGGACCGTGGTGTTGTACCTCCTCTTGTTGTGTGACTAGGATCCACATTGTAACTCGTGTTTAAGTGGTGGTCTATCGGATTCTGCCTGGATCCTACGTGCCCTTCATTTATTTATGCGCCTCCAGCCTCGATGTAGTCGTTCGTACTTCAGCTATCATCATAGTCCTTTGTTGCTAGTTGGATGCAGTCTGTTTGGAACTAACCATTCGGGATCTTACTCCAGATGGAATCCAGTTCTGGTCCTTCCTTGTTGACCCCTTCGTTAGCGATTATGTCCGCTAGTCCATTTGCTGACCTCGTTACCCAGCGCAACTCCACTGTGATCCCGATCTACAAGTGCTCCTAAATTTTTTGCAGGGAATGAGCCAAGCGCCAATGCCTCTGAATTGTGCCCACTCTGGTACCGTTTTGGAGTCTCCTTACTATGTTGATGACCAACGTGGAATCTCCTTCCACTATGGAATTGGTCATCCCTTCCCAGTGTAGAATCTCGAGGCTGGTCTCCAGGGCTCCAAATTCTGTGGCGTTGTTGGTTGAGTTTCCCAGACTTCCAGTGTACAGCCAGATGATTTTTCCTTTACTGTCCCTGATTACTCCTCCCATTCCTGTCCGTCCTGGGTTACCTTTCGATGCCCCGTCGAAATTCAGCTTAAGGGATCCCTCTGGTGGTGGTTTCCAGTTACGCTCACCTACTTGTAGTTGCGGTGGTTGTCTTACCTGATTGGGGTTGCGTCCATCTTTTAGTTGAAAGGCTTCTAGAATTCGAAGGTCCTGGTCTGTGAGTTGAGCTCTTCTTGTTTGGCAGTTGCGGTTCTGTACCGTTTCTCTTGTCATGGAGATTATTGTTTCCTTGATCTTCCCTGCCGTCCAACTTTGATTTCTGAAGATGCGTCGGTTCCTTTCCTTCCATATTGCCCATATGATCATTCTCGGGATGAGGGTCCAACAGAGATTCACCTCTTTGTTTCCGTTGTAGTTCTTTTTCCAGATGTTGATAGTTGCAGATATATTACCTCTGATCCTATTGGACTGTCTGAAGATGCCTGCTGCCCAGTCCCAGATTTTTGCTATGTAGGTACATTTGTCAAGGAGATGGTTCATTGCTTCCTCCTTTGCTTCACATAGGTGACATCTGGAAGGACCTATGAATCCTCTTTTTCTTAGGTTTTCCCAAGTTAGAATTCGGTTGTGGAGTATTAGCCACTGGAAGATTTTTATTTTTGGCCAATGGGGGTTGTTCCAAAGCTTATCCCATTGGTGCGTCGGGTCTTCTTGGTCCTGGTCCGCTATATAGTGTCAGACTTCTTTGAGATTGAATTCTCCACCATCTTTGTGCCCCCATCTCAACTGGTCATTTTCGTCCGTGAATGCAATTTTTTGTCTCCCCAATTCCTCCTCCACCTCTTTTACTGTTGTTGCGGTTTGGTCTCCATTCTGTGGGGTGAGAGTGTTCCAGATTCTTCATTTGTTGTGATCTGTTTCTTGTTTCCAGTAATGGTAGACTCTGGTTTTACCTTGCGCAATCAGCTCTTGTTGGAGTTCCTGCCAGTTCGGTTTCTGCATTCTAGGTTCCTGTTGCCAGGCATCCTCTTAAAATCTGGTTGTTCTGCTATTTCTTACTTCCCAAAAGCTGTGAGTCTGGATCCAGGCCTTGTTGTGCCAGGCTAGGTTCTAGATGGCGGAACCTTCCCTGGTGCCTCTAAAGCGGATTATGTCCTGGTCGCATATGTCTGGGGCATACTTTGCCTTCTACAGGTTGACCCATGGCGTAGTAGTTTCTTTGACCCAATGCCACCAGAGTTTCACCCCAAAGGCGTCATTGGTCACTTGCGGGTCGTGTAACCCCAAGCCTCCTTTGCTTTTTGGTTTACAAACCTTCTCCCAAGCCACCAATGCCCATTTTTTCCTTGTTTCCGCTCCTCTCCACAAGAAGTCCCTTTGTATGGTTCTTATTTTTTGTAGTATCCCCTTGGGGGTTGGGAAAATAGACATCATAAAGGTTGGAATTGCTTGCAAAACCGACTTGGTTAGGATAAGTCTTCCGGCTCGGTTGAGGGATTTGTACGTCCAATTTTTTACCCGTTCTTGTAACTTGTTGATTATTCCTTCCCAAGTTGACAATTTGTAAGCTTTGCCTGTCAGGGGAATGCCCAAGTACTTAGTTAGGAGTGCTTTGCATTCAAAGCCCAAGATGTTGGCCAAATTTCTTTGGATTGCGGGGTTGGTATTGAAGAAGAAGATCATAGATTTGGACTGGTTGATCTCTGTCCCCGAGGCTTCCCCAAACTCTTCTAGGATTCATTTGTAGGCTTTCGCTTCCTTGACCGTGGGTATGCCATGAAGTAAGGTGTCATCCACGAACTATTGGTGTGTGGAAGTAGGGAAATTTTCAAAGGGTTTGATACCTTTTATTCCCCCTGTTGCAGTTTCCCTTTTTATGCTTCAACTGAGACCTTCCATCATTAGAATGAAAAGGAAAGGGGACAACAGGTCTCCTTGTCTGATGCCTCTATTATAGGGACAATTCTTATCTAGATTGTTTTTCTTATAAAAAGTAGAGTTAATAGGTGCAAAATAACAAATTGCTATATACATCTTCTTAGCATTGGTGTCTGAAATTTCTATCCAAATGTATTGATCGAGAGGGTCAATCTTATGAAGTTGAATGTGAGGAGAAATGCTCGTTCTAATATAACAAGCTATGCTTCCTATCCCTCTATGGTGGGATTTTTTGTTCCATGCCGACCACAAGACAAATCCTTCTATGTTAGGGACCTTAGAATCTTCATGCTCCCAAGTTTCAACTAGACAGATAATATCAATATCACTCGGGATCCAACTTATCATAGGACCTTTGCGCCATGGAAAGCCACGACAGTTCCAAAAAAGGATCCCAAGTGTCCCAATTTCATCTTTTCAATCGAAATTGGGAAAGATTATATTATAAAAGTTGTAGCAGAGCTCAATAACAAAAGTACAGAACATTGTTGTTCTAAAATGTCATACAAAATAGGTAGCTCTCATATGCCACAAAATAAATCCTCTAAAAGTTCACTGTTAATACGTCCCATAATTCCTTCCAAGTATACTACTTTAAAGAAATACTTAGTATTTTAATTGCTTTACTAAACATATAGATTAATGAAACATATGGTGGTTGTTAGCTTCTTCTTGCTCAATGTTGGAAGGAAGGGAGTTCTAGTGTCCAATGTCCATGGCTTCTATCATTTGGTGAATTGTGTTCTTCTCCTTAAAATCTACTTGGAAAAAATTTGTTGACATCCTGTGATTGGAAGTTGCAAGGTGAGAATCTTGGCTAAGATTGATGACCATATTTCTTGACATATTGCATTCTGCCTCCAAGAAATCTATTTTCTTTTTTTGTTGAATCAGAGCATTCATAATTGTTTCATTTTGTGAAGTGCGTTGATGTTCATTTTCATGAACCTTGAAAGTCACAAAGAAAAGAGATGTTCTATTGCATTGTATGGAATCTTCATGCCTTCAAAGAACTTTTCATAACTCATATTCTTCCCTACAATCCATTAATGCAACACACAAAACAAAGGTGTCTGGAAATGCCTTCATGACATCTATTTTATGCTTTTGTTTAACTAGAACATTCATAATTGTTGCATTTTGTGAAGTGAATTGATATTCATTTTCAAGAACCTTGAAAGTCACCAAGAAAAGAGAGGTTATGTTGCATTGTATGGAATATTCATGCCTTTGAAAAACCCTTTGAAACTCTCATGCTTCCCTATAATCCATTAATGCAACACACACAATAAAGGTGGCTAGAAATGGTAGAATTTTAAGACTCAAATTGGTGTAGAATTGTCGAGGGAGAGCCTTGAATCTAACAAACAGAAAGCCCCCCTACTCCACAAACCAAACAAAAAAACTACCAAGGCACTAATAGAATATACTTTTTAGAAACTAAAATTGTGTAGACCAAAGCATCCAAAGGTCATGGGAACCAAAGAAACATACCCCCAAAGGAGACTGACCAAAGCACTAAGGGGCAATAGTTGACTGTAAGTGAAACCCACAAAACTAGAAGGATATTTACCGAATAAGAGCTATGGAAAAAACGTTGAGAAATAAAGGCTCTAACTAGAACAAAGTAACCACACATTGAGAACATCCAAATTCCAAGAACCAAAATACACGAATAACTACACATTGAGCACACCATATCACTGTAACCTTTAGACATAAATTCCAAAATACCATCCAGAGACTGAGAGTGGCTCTTACTAGGCAAGTTTCAGGCTAGATGGCCTTGCCCCATATGACTCTATTAGCTTCTCCCATACGTCGATTCATTATCCCACCTTGTCGATGAAAAACCTTGTTGAAGGATTCGGGAAAATTGATGGAGTTAAATTCAAGCATGCGAGAGGGAAGTGGGCTAGTCCTTTCAAATATGGTTGCCTTGCTTGATATTTGATGATGATGGCATTGTGAAAAGTGCTGATTTAAGGTGATGTAACATGTCTTTGTATCCATAACCTTAGGGAGTTAAGGAATTGCATGATAATGCCACCCCCCATTTTTTTGCAGTGCCCTAGTTTAAGGGTGGTTGTTGGCTAGGGAATCAAATAGATAGTTACATGTTCTCTCAAAATCTGATAAAATGAGACCTTGTGTAGATTGCAAACCTCCTTATGAATCCTTGCTATCTTCAAAGCAAACTTGCTATAGAACGAGGTTGATTTCTAGACCATCAATTTGATAATTATGCTTGAGTCTCCTATGATCATCAAAGATTTTGTTTTGGTTTCCTTTGCTAGGAGAAGACCTCAATAAAGAGCATAAGCCTCAACTTGGTTGTTTGTGGACTTTCCTAAACCCTAAGCAAAATTTATTTCAAGTTTTCATTTGAGATCTAATATGATCCCCTCTACACCCACCACTCCACAATTTCATTTTAATACTTAGCCAAAGCACACATTATTATACAACTTAATATCTATTAAGATTTAAATGTGCATGATTTGCATAATAACGTCTATTTCAACTACTAAATCATATGAAATTATTCATTACATTACATTTTATTATATTAATAATTATATTGTTTATTGAGTTGTTTTAGTAATTAGAATGTTGATGATCTAAATTTTAACTTTGAAAACCGTCAAATCTTTTTTTTTCCTGGGAATTCAACACGAGAAACCCTCAAGTACTGCCCCACATTTTGTGGATGGTAAACGAGGTAAACCATTCAGCCTGATTACAGGCCTAACCTAGTGGGGATATCAAGTGAGGCCCTAAATAGGATCTTGGCCAGGGATTTGACCCCAGAACCTCATTCGAGCAAACAACAACACTCATCCACTCGAGCTAACCCACCAGGATGAAAACTGTAAAATCTTATATACAATATACATGATATATTTTTTCTTCGTATGCATAGTGTTTGCTACACCTACACATAGTATTAAGTATTATAATTGTTGTGGTTTCTTTATCTTTCATTCGATTCATTTACAACCATAGATGGGTGAGTATTTATTTCATTCTTTGTGTTGCATCGTTCTAGAACATGTGTCATGGTTGTTGTTCTTCTACATTTGCATTTGAATTATATACTATACGACATCTGCATTGCTTATTTCAAGCTTGAAATTGCTTTGCTCTTAATCTTGTTTATTTGAAGTGCTCTTGTTGTGCATTTGCCTATTACTTTCATCTATATATAGCTCATTTAGGTTGTTAACTCTCTAAATGAGCTATATGAATATGTATTGTTAAGTGGTTTGTTTTAAAACTTTATTTCTATGCTTGAAAAAAATTGAAGAGAAGCTTTCCTAAATCTCTGTAGTTTTGATGAGTTAACGCTTTAAGAAGACCGGTATTGTTACAAATATTTTGAAATTTAGATCTAATGTGGGCGTACACAGAACATTATAAAATAAAGTGCATTTCACCCTCCAACTTCTTAGTATCACAAAGATGCCAAATTCTTTCATCGCATGGCGTTTTAGGGATTGTCTAATGCTCTGTTTCACTATGGAGCTTATGAGAGTTTTGTTTTACTTTAACAATGCTGATTTTCTTCTTTACACTACCTATAATAAAAATATACCTTTGATCATCTAAATTAGATTTAATAACCTATTTATAGTGTCTTAATTTCCTCTTACCCTCTAATTCTTTATTGCACCACAATTTCTCCTTAAATTTAGATATGATAGTATTTTAATGGTATACATATTCCATGGCGTGAGCTCATCCACTATTCTCCAATGATTTAGCCAAGACTTGACATCTTTGTGCCAACCCCTCTTAAGCCACAAGTGGCTTTGACTAGATTTTGAAGCAATATTAGGAAGCCTCTTGTATTCCATGTTAGTTGTCTTGTGCTTGTACATTAGGTACCTAGTCATAGCCATACTCTGAATGGGGAAAGACTAGATTTTATGAGGAGGATAGGATATGGCATATTGCTTTTAATTTAAAGATTATAAAATGCTTTTGGATTTGCTCGATTTTCCTCCACGATTCTCTAGATATGCTGCAACCATAAACTTTGCATCCATATAAGATAACACGAGTGACAAGAGTCTCAAAGAGAAGTTTATTTTTTTTTGGCAACTAGAAGTTCATTGATTTACAATTGTTTTCAAGACCAAAATATGCTTTCTACCCTCCATTAACCCTTTTCTCAATGCTATAGTTCCAATTAAGCTTGTGATGAAGGTCAACTACGAGATATTTGTATAAAGTAACTTCCTCTAAGTTGTTATTGTCAAACACAAAATTAGTGTAAGTGATCTTTTTCAATTTGATTAATATAACCTTTGTTTTGTCAATGCTCACTATCATACACATGTTATGACATAAATATTTGAGAATTCTTAGTTGCTTATTGAGATTAGAGAAACACCTCACCATAAGAATGATAATTGGACAAATTCACTTATTTTCTAGTGGAATTGTTTTCTTTAATTTGATAGGATTTTTTCCAGAATTCATAGTTCCACTTGATTGATGGGATCTTCGATTACATAACTTCGACCCCAAGTATTTTGGTTCATTTTAAGACAACCTAGATGGCCATAATTTTGAAAAAACGAGTGGATCATGGTGAAACTTTACCTCATGGAAAAGAATGGACTCATCAGAAAGGTTGAAGTTGTCCACTTTTTAACTCACTCCATTTGTTTTAAAATCTTTCTTAGTGCTTAATAAATTTCGAGGTTAAGATGAATGTGTGCTACTTTAATTCATTTTGTATGAGTAGTCAACATTATTGGATTTTTTTGTCAATAGGGCAAAGGTGAATTGGTGAAAGTTGTGAGTTGTCTTGGAAAATGCCTTTTTTTTCAAGAAAAAATCGTAATTTCCTTTATTTCAAGAAGAAACTATGAAATCACATTTAGCAAGGTTGTTGAAGACAATAAAACCAAAAGAGAGTATTGTTGTCATAAGAAACATATACAAAAACCAAATGCATCAAAAGGACATATAGTGATGACCATGACCTAAAAACACCAAAATCGACTCAGGAGAACCTCAAGTGCCTATAAGAAGCCTTCAACCTCTAACCCCGCCAAGAAGCTTTCAAAAGATTATACACAAAGGAACATGCCTTCACTGATATTGGACTATCTACTCATAGAAACTTGAGCACCACAACCCACACAAAGGTGCATAACTTAAGAGTTGTTGAGAAAGCATTTGAGAGAAGGTTCCAAAACTATAAATAAGGTGGAATCCTCTAGAGACAAAATGAGCAAAGGTCTAAAGGGGTTGAGCCTTAAGGAACCTTGTCATGAATGATAAGGAAAAAAGGGCTAAAACCATCAACCCATATCCACCAACCAACCAATCATATCCAGAGCTTGAGGACCAAGAGA
>JASDQU010189641.1:0-19697 GCA_032191745.1 Picea mariana | reverse complement strand
CATGACTGTCACATGAGCCCACCTTGTCCTCTTGCCACGTGTCTCTTCCATGCCTCAGCTCTCGGCACTTCGTGACTTCGCGACCTCGCCACTTGTGAGATAAAATACCCAACATTCCGGCTCCCGAGTCCCAAGATGTCGAGACGCCGATGTCGCTCCTTCGCGGCCGCGCTCTCTCACGACTTCGCCGCTCGCGAGATCCAATGACTCCAACGTCAACTTCCGAGGTCCGAGACGTCGAAACATCGACATCATCCCCTCGCGACCTCGCCTCCTCGCAACCTTGCCACTCACGTCCTCGTGACTTTGAGTGCCCGAATGTTGGACTCTCACCCAGCGAGTTCCCGAGTTGCGAAACCTCCCGACCTCTGACACCTGTCTTTTGTAGATGGGCGGCTCCTAGTCCATTCGCCACTTCACCAACCTCGCGTCCTCATGACTCTTGGCACCAAAATCTCAACCCTTCCACTCACGAGGTCCCGATCTGCGCGGTTGATATCCCGATGGCTGTCGGGGCTGCTCCTCCATCCACGAGAGTTTAACTCTAGTGCATTTTCGTACTGACCCGACGACTGTCGGCGATCTACTCCAGATCTGACCACTCAGATCTCTTCTCCTGTGCACTCCTCCTCCCAAGGCTAAACCATGCACAATTCTTCCCGATCCAATGATTGACGGGATTTCTTTACGAGATCCAGCGGCTCTCGATCCCCTCCTTCTATGCACGTTTCTCCTGGCGCTTCCCTGGACGTGAATCTTCAACGGCCCAGATCTGTCTATCTGCCGATCTAGTGGTTGTTGTGCTCCTTCCAGCTTCTGCACTTTCTTCCCTGCACTTGGAATAATTTCAATTCTCCAAGGCTTCGGCCTTTGCTTTCTTTCTTCTCTACGATCTCTTCGACTCTGAGCTCTCACCGTGCATGTATAAATGCTAACTCCTTCCGGAGCTTGTTCTTCTCGATTCCTTCCAAAGATTTAAACGTCTGCACTTCTGCAGAACCCCTACGCACACACAGTGTCATCTCTCCCGATATTCCTTATGAACACTCAGACCCCTTGAGGGATTTCTTTTCTCTTCTCCCACGGATGGAGAAATTGACGCCTCCTGGTTGTCCTGCTGCTCAACAACTAAATCGCTGAGTCTTTCTGGGTATTCAGTAACCCTGTAAAGAATCCATCAGTGGACTCTTCCTTCCAACTACAGAACTCAATGAGTTTCCTTGTCTCCTCTATGCCTGTCTGCACGCTTACTCAACGCCCTTCTCGCGGAGTACCTTCTCCTAGAACACCTAACAGTTATGTCTCCTTTCTGAACTCACAGCCGAGTTCTTCTTCAGCACTTCGTGCTTATGCTCAATGCCCACCTGGCAGAGCTCCTCACAGAACTTACAGCCAAGTTCTGTCTACAAACTATGTTTCAGCTACACAGTCATGCCTCCAAGGTATTCAGCAACCTTGAGTTCTTCTCTTGAGTTATTGATTCCAGTCTGTGTGCCTCAGTACGCCTTTGTCTGAACCCCGTAGGTGTTCAAAAGTTCATCCTCTGTGCACCGGCTATCAGAACCTCAACGTTCTGTCATACCCTCCTGACATGAAGCCTCAAAGACCTCAATCTGAAATTGAGCACACTCCTGCAGAATGCATCAACAATCATACATTCATAGCATACACAGGGAACACAAATAGACATCCATATACACAGAATATGAGAGAAAAATTGCTCTGTTTATATTAACAAATGGCAAATGCTTGTATCTTTACAAATGGTGTTCCTGAGCTCTCTCGACTCTTCCTCACCTCTACCATTACTCAATCTAACTCAAAATGAGATATCCCAATCTCTTTTACAACGAGGGGCTCAATCGAGCGCTTCCCTCTAGGATTTACCTACCCTAATAAATTACATTAAAGGGTTGTTTAGTCTACTATACAGAAATAGATCTCAGCTGACCTTGGCATTAAAGCCGATCCTATCTACCGCCTGCTCAAAGGCACGACTTTCATGGCTCACCAGCCTAAGCATTTAATTACATTCATTTCAAATATTTGAATGAGGTTGCGCCTCCCTTTCCTCCTTGAATGTATGCGCGCTGACGTGGCTGGCTGGCTGGCTGGCATGGAGAGATGCTCCTGCATCAAGTAACTGGTGAGTTATAATGCAACCAAAACTTTGAAAAAAAATTAATATAGTTAGTTGTAAAAAAGGAGAAAGATTGTCAGCAATAGCATACATATGTGTATAATCAGATTAGTCTACATCAAAACAACATATACTGTAATAACTCACAAAACTCAAGGGATCGAAATATTCAAAGAAACACCAATAACTGCAGAATGATTAAGATTGCATAAGAATTAGTCAACAACAAACAAAGCATTCTTACAGTCCATAGAAACAAAAAATATATTTACTTGAAGTAGTTCAAAGCCTCGATCTGTTTCTACACATAATTCCTTCTATAACATGTTGGCCTTGAGGGCTTCTAATATTCATTAACATTGTATAAGTGCTCGAAAAAGTTATTTGGTCTATACAATGCTTGAAAATCCAAAAAAAGTCCTTGTTCAAGGAGTGTTTATTCCATTTTATACAAAAAGTAGTAACTCCTAGTTGTCTTTTCACCTTCTTCTTGAAGATTCAGTTACAGAACTGTTCACATTCACTTCTCTTATGACAAGTGGAAAGAAGGATGAAATTTGAGGTAGTTAGGAAAAAGAGGAAAGAAAAAATAGTTGTTTGTATTTTCCTATGAACTTTTGCTCTGGAGATAAGCTATCTAGACTTCCAATTGGTAATACACTGACTCAATCCCCCTGTAAGATAATTGTTCCATCATTTCTTCTATCATGGTGATGCTATCATCCAGGGAACTCATATCTTTCTCCAATCTTTTCATATAAGCATGTATCATAATATGGAGCTTCACCGGTTGTAGTAAATGTCGATCAATAAGATCAGTTGAAACAAAGGTTGATGATTCAACTATTTGTCTCCTTTGACTCGTACTTTCCTGAACCGAATTCACTAAATATTCCATGAAAAAATTCTTCCGAAGTTCATCTAACCTTGGGAGATGACGATTCCTTATCAATTCTTGAGTAGCTTTGTGGGTTCTTGAACAAATCTCTATTGCTTTGGTTACTTCTTTGTCTTCCCGTATCCCTATCTATTGGCAATGATCTAACTCATATAGGTCTTTCTTCCTGGTTGATTTTTAGGGTCTATACAACTTCGGAGGCACGTTAGGATTCTCCACTATCTAGGTATCAATGTATGTTATAACTTCCCATATAGTGTTGTATTGTGTCAGTTGCATTTGTATCCGGTCATTTTGTTCAATAACTATTGTAGCTACATTTTGGAAGAGATGCAGGTCGGCATACATATCGATTATGACACCTTCTAGTTCATTCCTCACATTCTCCACGCTAGCTTTAGAATTGAGAAGACTCTTTTCATCAATCCTAATTTGTTGGAGCTTCTCTTATAACTTTTTGATCCACATTTCCTTTTCTTCATTCTGTTGGCACAAACTTTGCATATTGTCCACAGTTGCATCCATGAATGAAAATATATCCCTATATGTTTCCATGGGGTCTTCCCTGACATCTCCTCTGACGGGGACCTGAGTCACTACTAACAAAGGAGCTCCTTCTACTAGTGGAACATTTTTTACCCTTTCTTGTACGATTCATCCAGTTATTATATCATATGTAAAACTGCATAGATCCAATATTTTGGCTGACCGAAAAGGTTCCCAAGGTCTGAGACCTAAACCACCACTCATTGTTTCTTCTCCTCTGCCTGCGATGGATGTTCCAAGAAAATCTAAGTCCATCAGGTGTGTGTTACCCTCTCTATCATCTACATTCTTCTTTTTTCTTTCCTCTTCAACAACTTTATCTGCTACTTCCTTTTATGCTAATTTTGTTGCTACTCTTACTACTTCAGCTAACTCTTTTTCCTTTTCAGCAACAACTTTTGCTTCATATTCCACTTTTTCTTTTTCTTCATTTTCTACCCTGGCCTTTGCTTTTTCACCTTCTAGATTTTGTTTCCTTTTAGTATCATTCCTCCTCTTTAGCACCTTCTCTTTGTTCCTTATCTTTCTATCGGTTGGTGCTTCTTCATCCTCTTATGTGGAACCTGAATGTGTAGAGAGGAGATGGGGGGAAATCTCTCAACTTCATCTCTCTCTGCATCTTTTTTGGTTGTCTCTCTCATAGATTCTTTCTCCATGATCCTACATTTTGGTTGACCGCGCCTGTTGAAAATAACCTTATCATAATTCATGGTGTTTTTATGTACTCATTATTCTTCCCATAACTTAGTGGCGTACTCATATGGGAGCCTCATGCTTGAAAATTCTCTTTGATGATGTTCTTGGGGTCATTCCTTCAGAACCTTTCCTCTCCAAAATGGTAGGAAAACAAGATGTCTACTTTCGCCTTGGCTTGTTTGGTGTTTTCAACGAAGTAGATGGCATTGTAAAGAGGAAATGGAGGCTAAATAGATTTCTTTGATCTATATAACATTCCTCCAACCCCATGTATGATGGTTTTTTATGCTACTTCCTAGAGCACAAGCTTGTTAGGGACGAACCGAGGAAGTAGGTGCGGTGATTTCATTGCATCGTATATCCTTATATATGTACCATGTTCCATTAAATACCAATCCCCAATCCTTCTTATAACTGTTATGGCCTTGACGGTCAAAAAAGGTGGGGAGGTGCAAAAAATAAACTCGTACAGTGGGGCAAGGAAGTTTTCACATGTCCTTTGATAATTTGTCTGATATTTGTGCTCCCAAAGCACCTTGCAATAGATATGGATAGCGGCATCAACGGGAAACCAACTCCACCCCATGTTCGGGTACCTGTGAGCAATGCACATTATGTCTAGAAGGTATGAAGACATATGGAAACTGGGGAAGCTCCCTGGTTATTCTTGTGTAACTACCAAAATATCATCTTTGATATTCTCAAACAATATTTCTACCAATTTGTTGGTTATTAATCTTTCTATCTACTTCTTGGGTTGACCTAGGTTCAGATCTGAACAAGTTTCCAACAAAACCCTCTAAAACTACTAGCCCTCCTGGTAAACTAGAAGGCAACACTACAAACAAAATATATTGCGTAATCTCACCCAAGATATCTCTATGGGTGACTGCAAAGCTCAAGTGCTTGCAGTCTAGGAAAGAATGGGGATACGGGATTATAATTGATCTTTTTCAGGCCTTGATCTGATTATTCTCTCTATTATTCTTAAGATTCATTCATCTTTTAATCCATGCATGCATTCTATTAGATATAACTGAACCATTCATCCATCCATTCATAAAATAACTACTGACAGAAGGTAAATATGTAATAAACAACACACATAACATAGGTTTTACCATGGTTCACCCCCTCCTGGGCTACGTCTACAAAGATCTGGATTCTTAGGCTCTTTTATTAGGTTTGCTGCAAAATATGGCGTTGTGCACACTATATCTCCAATCATACAATCATGAGAAAGGTTCATCGACCTCTTTGAGGAGGACTAGATAACACCAGGCTCCTCAGCCTGTGATCTAACCCTCAAGATCTAGTTACTTGACTCTTCTACAGCTCAACATCTTACAAAATCATATCAAACTACAATAGTCGAACTGAATCAGTATTCCAATCGATCCCAACAGAACTACCTCCAACCACGACCTAGACCTCCTAGGTTCTTATTTATATTAATTCACAAGATTCTTAGTTGTTACAATCTCTTACCAAAACCCTAACCCTAATGTGGTTAGGTTTTCCTGCTTGTGCTCCTTGCATGCTTTCCTCCTTTGCATGTGGATTTCCCTCGCATGCGTTTCTTTTCCTTCCATCTATCCTCCAAAATTGGGCCTTACCTTACAAAAATTGGTACTTCCTCAAAATAAGAATGCACCCAACAAGCCCCCAAAAATGACATGTGGCTCGTCCTAAGTCACCTAGGTAGTGTGCACTCCCTGAAAAGCCTCCGTCGGGCGTTGGAACTTGTCTGCGAGTTCCCTTCCTCTTGCCTTAACCTGTGTGGCGTTTCCTGTGAGTGCCTCCACTAATTGTGATATGATCTCCTCCTGGATCAATGTTTCTCTCTTTGTCTATGATTGTGCCATGTTTTTCTTTTCCTCCTCCGACTACGTGATCATTTGTGTTCTTTCTCTTGAAGGGGTTCCACTTGCGCTTGTCTTTCTTTCTTCGGCATCTATGCTTCTTTCAACTTTGTCTGCAGCTTCTTCACCTAGGTACCCTTTAGGTGCTTAGTGATGCTTATTATTTTATGCCTATGTTTGCGGTATTGTATGGTTGTGCTGACTCTTTATTCTTCTTGGTCCCACTATTGGACCTGCTCGTCCTCTTCCAGTGCTATCCAGAGTTGTGCGGCTCTACTGAACATTTCTTCTACTGCGCTTATTTGTTTCTCCATTTCCTCCATTTGGAGTGAAGATTCTTCTTTCCTCTTCTCTCGAACCTCAGGAGTATTGATGGGATTGATCCTTTACTTTAGTTCCTCGATCTCCTATCTGTATTGATCAATGGTTTGTACAATGAGGTTGATCTTCTCCTCTGCACTTCTCTATGTTGCTTGTGCGTGTTTGGGATGCAGTTGTATGCCATTGTCAATCCCTGCTCCAACCTATATGTACTCTATTTCTCTTCTTCCTTTTCCACGGTCAACTAGTCACATTTTATTTGAAGCATCCTCATGACCCCTCTACCCACTTCTAAATTTGTGGCATTTGCGTGGGCCCTACACTGCACTTATTGCATGAAATTAGCTTGTATCTCGTATAAGGCCTTTGTAGGTATGTGTGCCATGACCATCTCAACTTTTTATACTTCCTCCAAGGGTTTCTGCTTCATCTCCTAATTGAACTTGATCATCTGGCATGTTGCCAAAAAGGTCTCCCTACCCTGGACAACAAATTGCACAGTCTCTTCACCTTCTTTCTACCTAAGTGGTCATTGTGTCTGTTGTTGTTGTTGCGCGATGGTCGGCGATCCTCCCTGGCTTCGTAGTTGTTGTATATTTTCATGAACCTCTAGCATCTTAGCCATAATTTCTTCCTATTGCACCTATGAAAATATGACCACTTCTTCACTCTTGTCTTGGACCTTGTCCACGATGATCTCTGCATCATCCTCTGTTAGGGTGATGTCTGGGTCCTCAGTTTCATATTTTCTTTTCTTGCGCACATATTTTCCTTGTGTAGGCTTCCTTGTTTTATGTGAGGGCTTCACCCCACTTGTTGTTCCCTAGACTCTTTCTTCTGCGGCTTGTTTCATCTCATTTTTCCCCTTCTGTGGTTGGCTTCCTTTCCTTATTGTTGTGGGTGTTCTCCTCAATCATTTCAGTACTGCGTTGCTCCCACTTGGTTGGGTTCATGTTGTGGTTGTTCTGGTATTGTCAGCTAGGCTACCTATTCGGGCTAACGAGCCTACTTTGCTCATATCCTTGGGCTTGGAGGAATACATTGTGCCTATCCTCGTGGATGGTTTCTCTACTGGTAAATTCCACTATGCAGGCCAATATTTAATGATCCATTCCACATCCTTTTTCGTGACGCAGTAATGCATCTCAAGCCACTCCTTCTTAGGATCCCTCATGGCTTGGATCCATACATGATGTCTGGATGCCTTGAATTTGTCTATCCCATCTTTTTCCTATGATACCTCCATTGGTATGCACCACATATGTGTTGTGCATTGTTGGATTTCCTCTAGCAGCATGGAAAACAAAGTGTTATTTTCCTACTCTGTCTTACTGTCCTTTTCCTACCAGAGGGACTCATACCTGGCCAAATAGAACTTTCCCATTTTGTCTAGGAATGTAGAAAATTTGGTCTCTTTCCACCCTTCCAGTGCTATTAGTATAATTAACCAGGAATAATGAAACTTAGTTCCATTATCCTGTGCGCCACGGAATTCTATTAGAAACTGGTTCAACAGGTACGACGCTTGGTTGAACATGACTCCCTTCGCGCACTGTGTGGCTATGGAAATAACACCTGATGGTGATTCCTCTCTGCGAAATTTCCTCGTTAGTTTACACGCCATTAGTTTTCTCAAGAACCTTGTCGTGTTGTCATTAATTTCCTTAATGACAATCCCTCTATTTCCCTGGGTAGTCCCAAACTGCGCTTTAACTTGTTCTGCCAGTTCTTTTCTGCACGCTTTATTATATAAATACTCTTTAGGCTGTGCCTCGAATGCGGGAAGTCCTATGATCTTGGAAATCAATGCCACGTCAATCTACACTGGTCTATCCATCCATAGGATGCCTCCGTGGACATGGGTGACTAGTTTTTTAATGAAAATTTTGACATTCTTACCATGCCCAAAGTGCGGTATGTCTAATAGATTCATGATTCCTAAGTTGTAGAGCCCCGTGATCCATTGCGTGGGCTCCATCACGGGTTTCCCTAGGGGTCCAATTTCCCCCATGTTTATCAAGTAGTTATCCTTGGCTAACTCTGGAAACTTGGTCGTGTCACGCACGTTGTGGTTAGCATACCTCAACTTAGGTACCATTCCTAGCATGTCGTCAACAATGATGACTGCGTATGGGAGAAAAGGGAGGGTAATCTCCATGGATTATGGTTTTTTTATTTACTGGCCTGTAATAGATGTGTCTTCCTTTACTGCATCAACGTCTTCTTCCTCCCTAGTGGACTATGATCGGTTGATGTTGTCCTCCACCAACACCTCTTCATGTGCCTGGGACTGTCATGGTCCCATTTTTTCATCAAGATTTGTGGGTGTCTAGGGGTTAGGGTTTGAAATTTCATTCTGAGCCGTGAAGCTCTGCCCTACTTCTCCTTGCTGTGTGGTGGGAATATCTTCCTCGACTTGCATCGACCTAATGGATTCTGGATCCGATGTGGTAACATCCTCCATCTCGACCACATGCGCAGGTTATTCCATTCTTTCCTTTCACCTTTGGCCCTATCGAGTAATTCGAACAAAATGGCATGTTGCGCCAAACTTGGGTGGAGTCATCCTCTCTAAATTTCACAACCTTACTTTCTTTTTCATGAACTGATAACTAGGGAATGTATTATTTTTCTCGCTCTAAGCTCCAAATTCACTAAGTTTTGAATATATGTGTGCTTTCCGCCTTTTATAGACCCGGTCGTGTTCATTTTTCACTTCTTTCGTGCATTTGCGCCGACTTCAATTTTTACTCTGTGTTGTCTTCTGATGTTTGTCGCAGTAATTACTATGCACAAATTTTTTCATTGTTTTTATATTTTCTTTCTTTTCTAATTTTGTATTTTTTTTTCCTTCTTTTTCGCCTTTTTATTTCTTTTTATCCTGTTTTTTGTCCTCCTCTCTATTATGGTACACTATGTACATTGTTTGTTACTCCATTGTAACGTTTAAGTGTTAGGAGGTCCACTATCCCTATATAGTTTTAGTCGACTCACGTTGATCATTCCTTTCAGTTCTATTCCTGCCAGATCCTTTAGATTTACAAATCCTCCATCTATGACAGTCTTTACTTCATAGGGCCCTAGCCAATGCATTCTAAATTTTCCAGGATGTTGAAAACATTTCCTTTCATAGAGTAAAACTAGGTCTCCTTCCTTGAAACTCTTCCTCTTTATGTGTCTGTCATGCCAAGCTTTGTCTCTTGCTTTCTGTACTTCTTGATGAAATCTTCCTAGAATCCTATCCTCTTCCATTTCCATTAGTTGATTTAACATCTCCTTTACTGTGCCTCTTTCTGTCATGTTGTTAATTGTTTCTACGCACAGACTGGGTACCCGAAATTCTAATGGTACTATTGCTTCATGCCCATACACCAATTTGAATGGTGTATGTCCTGTCAACTTCTTACAAGTGGTCCTATATTCCCATAGTACTGCTAGAATTTTCAAGTCCCAATCATCCCTGTTGACATTGCAAATCTTAGCCAGAGCATTCTCCAAGATCTTATTGAAGGATTATACTGCTCCATTTCCCTGAGGATGGTATGGTTTACTCTTCTAGTGATAAAATTAGAACTCCTTAGTCATAACCCTGATAGTACTATTGATAAAGTGAGTAGCTTGGTCACTCATCAAAATTATCAGACATCCAAATTTGGTGATCACTTGCTCAAACAAGAAGTGTGTTTGTGTCTCTGTGCTGCAGTCTTTGACTGGTGTTGCTTCTTCCTATCTTGTTAAATATTCTATCGCAATGATGATATATCTCACTCCTGACCATTTTGTTGGTGGATTTATTGGTCCAACAAAGTCTATTTCCCATTTTTCAAATACCTGTAGAGTTACTTGTGGTCTTAGGGGCATCTCATCCCTTATGTTGGGTTTTCCCACCCTCTGATAGACATCACATGTCTATAAATATTCCTTAGCATCTCTATGGACTATTGGCCACCATAATCTTGCACACAATACCTTCTGCATGGTATCTTTTCCTGGATAGTGTCCTCCAACGATACCTTCATGAGCTTCTGCCAAAATTCTGTGCCTTTCTTGCTCTAATACACACCTTCTCAAAATGTTTCCTGCGCTCATCTTATATAAGTATCCTGCAATAAGTTGATACTCTATAGCTCTGACTACTATATTTTTCTTATGCACAGTGTTGAAATATTGTGGTGCAATCCCTGTACTTAAGTATTCAATAATATCAGAAAAATATTCATCAGCTACTTGTACTAAAAATAACTACGCATCAGGGAAGTTGTCTTCCAAGTCGGTGGGTTCTTCTCCACTAGTTACCCTTGACAGGTGATCAGGTCCTACATTCAGCTTCCCTGGTTTGATTATCACTTCGAAATCAAATTCTTGGAATAACAACAACCATCTACAGATCTTCCCCACCAACACTAGCTTGTTGACTAGATATTTGAGGACCGAATGATCTCTGAACATATTAAAATGTTTCCCCAGTAAATAGTGCATGAACTTCTGAAGTGAATATACCATGGCTAGGCCTTCTCTTTCTATGGTGTTGTAATTCTTCTTTGATTCTGATAATTTTCTTCTTTCAAAGTCTATAGGATGGTCTAAATCCCCTTCTCCTAGTTGTGCCATAATTGCTCCAAGTGTTATGGCTGATGCATCTACATGCACATGAAATGTATTTTCCCAATCTGGGATTATTAAGGTAGGTGTTGTGACCATTTTTTGTTTTAAGGTGTCCAACCCTTGCTCAAAGTCCTCATTCCACTATAATCATATATCTCTCTTTAGCAGTTTTTCCATTGGCGCAGTGATTTACGCATACCCTTTTATAAATTTCCTGTAATAGCCTGTATGTCCCAGTGTTGCTCTCAACTAGTGCACTGATTTTGGTGGTGGTAAGCTGACAATGAATACAATATTAGCATGATCCACCAGTAAACCTTGTTTACACACTATATGTCCCAAAAATATTCCAAAAGGTGTCCCAAAAATGCACTTCTTGATATTCAATGATATCTGACATTGCCTGCATCTTTCCAACATTAACCTTAACACTTATACATGGTCCTTTAATAGACTATGCATGGTCCAGTAATCTAGATATACATCTAAAAAATTATATATGAATTCCTTAAAAGATGCTATGAGTACTCTTGAAAATATGGTTGGTGCATTCTTCAACCCAAAAGGCATGACTGTGTATTGGTAGGATCCCCATTCTATAGCAAAATTAGTCTTATACATGTCTTCTGGAGCTATCTTGATCTGATGCTAACATGAGAATCCATCTATAAATGAATATGCTTCTTGGGCTCCCAAATTCTCTAAGACTTCATCTATGAAAGGGGTAGGAAAAGGGTCATGTAATCAAACATCATTCAATTTTATCAAATCTACACAGATCCTTATCCCCCCTTGTTTCTTTTCTTGCACTACCATAGGACTTATCCATTCAGATTCCTCTACTAGTTCTATGATACTAGCTTCCAACATTTTGTCAATTTATGCCTTCACCTTTTGCTTATACACTGGGTTCGGTCTGTAAGGTCTCCTCCTTATAGGTCTAGCCTCAGGTTTGAGAGGTATATTCATCTCTCCTAGCTCTCATGTTCTTCCCTTCATGTATGTAAAGTTCGTTGGGAACAAGTCATTGTATTCGCGCAGTAACTCTATTATTCTTTCTACCGTTTGTTCATCCCAATAGTCTCCAATACTTTCCATTTTAGGTTTATCAATTGTGTCAATGTTGAATTTCTTCACCTTGATAGGTGCAGAAAATACTTCTGACTCCAAAGATGGACCTTCCACCTCTCTTTCTTCTTCAATTTCTGTAATCTGAATATTGTGCAAGTCATCTTCATCTGGTACTTCCTCTTCAACATGATAGCATGACAATAGTTCTTTGATTGTTTTTCTATTCTATTGTTGGTACTCTGTCATGAGTTCAACCTCTGTTTCATCAATAAATATTACACATTTTATCTGCTTCAGTGCTGAATCAATGTTGGGGTTCTCATGTTCAAATTAGAAAGTTACTAAAAAGTTTTGTTGTAATGTTGTCCATTTAGTAGTACCTCTGTGCATCTCCTGGTCTACATACCAGTTTTATGGGATTCCTTCCAATGTGTGGATGAAATTATGAGGCCATTATTCTAGTGGTTTCATCCTCCATTGTGTCCTGCACTTCTCCAAGTGTCTTCCTGGTGTCCCTTTCCCATCATACTTCTACATTTTATTTCTTCCTTGTTCTGCACCAAATCTAATGCGCAGTAATCGCTTACATTGGTACTAGTCCTGAATTGTTTCTTTTTGCATAGCCCACCATCTTGTAGGTGTATCCTTGATTTCAATATCTAGGGCTAAGCGCCTTTTATTATTTAATACTTCATCTTCATATTTGGTCAAAATTTCCTCTAATTCATTTAGCCCATGAAAACTAGGAGGTTCTCTTATCTCTTTACCAACCCATATTACTGTGCGGTCTATTCTTGCGCACCTTCTTATGTAGACTTCATGTAATCTCTGCTTCCAATTCTCCAGACCTGTATGTGAGTCAGAAGCACATGACTTGATGCTTCTTCGGCTAAGTACCCCATTTGCAGTTGGATTGACATAATATTCTTCGCGCACGATGGTTTTGTACAATTGGTTGATTTCCTCTAGATCTAAATAGGTGGGTTCTACAAACCTTTCTCCTTCTTAAGGATCTAATGGTGCAATGACTCTATACTCACATGATTCAAATGTCATTTTCCTTGTCTTCAAGTTTATTATGGCCTTGTTATCAAATTCCCAATCCATTCCAAGCAATGTTGGATATGGTGTTGTGCCATCTACAATCTCTATTACTTCAAAGTTTGCCTTAGTGCGCACTCCATCCAAATCTACTACCACACCTTTAAGCCTTCCAATTGGTAGAACTCTTTGTTGATTCACTTACCTCAGCTGGACAGGTGAATATACTAATGTGGGTTCTCACATAAACTTCCATGTCTTCTTAGATAAAACATTTACCTCATAGCCTAAGTCCAGTATAATATCCCCCATATTAAAATCCCCAATGTTAGCATTGAGTCTAAATTCCCTGCTTGTCCTCCTTCTTGTATGGAGGTGATTGACTGTTTTCTTCTCTAATTTACCCTCTACCTCTGTGTTACATATTTCTAGCATATTTTGTAAGACTTTGACAGATGATGGATCCTTTAATAACTTAACACAGGATTGCAGAAAATTTCTTATGTTACTTACTTGTTCAACAGGTTGTGCTTCACTAGTGTGGTCCATTTATGGAGGAATCTCGTACATTGGTACGTTATGAGTATGTTGTGCATATGATTTTGACACTACATATTGTTTGAGGAACTCCTATCTGGCCTCCTTGAATGTCTCTTTTTATTTTTCCGCATCAAATTACTTCTGTGTTTCAATGTTTTTCTTCACCCATTGGTGTTGTGTTGCATCTTGTTTTACTACATCAGGTCCTGTATTGGATCCTCCTCTCATGACTATGTTGATATTTTTTCCATCATCTATGGCTTCTGTAGAGATCCACTGAACATTCTAGTTGTTTTGGTTCCTCTTTTCTTGAATCTTTCCCAAAAGTGTTGGGCATTCCTCTGTATCATGGTCTGTTGCACGACAGTAAATACATATCGTTGGTGGGAGTGGAAATTCCCTTCCATAATGTCTTGTCTATTGGTATTTTTTCCACACTACTAGACCTCTACCTCTTCCGAATCCTCCTCTACCTTGTCCTCCACCTTCGTATCCAACTCGATCTCCTCATGGAGAATTGTACTGAGGTTCCTGATTATAATGCGTGGGGTTATACTGTGGATGCACGTTGTTATATTGAGGTTGCACAGTGTTGTATTGTTGTTTCACATTGTTGTATGAAGGTAGTACCTAGTTGAATTGAGGTGCATCTTTCCCTGTCATCATTTCTGATTGTACCATATGGGTATCTGAAGTTCTTTCTCTCATCAACTCCATTTTCCTACATTTTTTATCATCATGACCCATTAACTTGCAAAAATTGCAGTATGAACTCTTGGGTATTGTCTGGTACTTCTGCATCATTGTAAAATGATATGGATCATGCCCATGTGTCTTACATATCTCACACCATGGTCCTCCTATTGTAAGTGGGTTTGGTAATCATGTTTCCATGCACTGCACGAAAGTTGGACATTCATTTTTATGGTAATCTTTTGTCCTGCATGTGGTACACCAAACAACTTCTCTTTTCTCTTTGTCTTTATTCTAGTTAAGTTGGAATGTGAGGTTCTTCAGATCCTCCTTCAGCTCCTCTATTGTTGGATCTATCTTTTGATACTGGTTATTAATCTTTCTATCTACTTCTTGGGATGACCTAGGTTCATATTTGAACATGTTTCCAACAAAACCCTCTAAAAAACTCGACCCTCCTGGTAAACCAAAAGGCAACAAAAAACATAGAATGTACTACGTAGTCTCACCTGAGATAGATCTATGGGTGAATGCAAATTTCAAGTTCTTGCAATCTAGGAAAGAGTGGGGATCTAGGATTATAATTTATCTTCTTCAAGCCTTGATCTGATTATTCTATCTATTATTCCTAATATTCATTCATCTTTTAAGCCATGCATGCATTCTATTAGATCTAACTGAACCATTCATCCATCCATTCATAAACTAATTATTGGTAGAAGATAAATATATAATAAACAAAACACTTAACACAGGTTTTACCGTGGTTCACCCCCTCCCGGGCTACGTCCACTAAGATCTAGTTTCTTAGGCTCTTTTATTAGGTTTGTTGTAAAATATGGTGTTGCGTGCACTATATTCCAATCATACAATCACAAGAAAGGTTCAACAACCTCTGTGACATGGACTAGATCACACCAGGCTCCTCATCATGTGATCTAACCCTCAATATATAGTTACTTGACTCTTCTACAGCTCAATAGATTACAAAATCATATCAAACTACAATAGTCAAACTGAATCAGTATTCCAAATGATCCCAACAAAAATACCTCCTCCAACCGTGACTTAGACCTCCTAGGTTATTATTTATACTAGTTCACAAGCTTCTTAGTTGTTACAATCTCTTACCAAAACCCTAACCCTAACATGGTTAGGTTTTCCTACTTTCGCACCTTGCATGCTTTCCTCCTTTGCATGTGGCTTTCCCTCGCACATGTTTCTTTTCCTGCTAGTTGTCCTCCAAAATTGGGCCTTACCTTACCAAAACTGGCATTTCCTTAAAACAGGTCTACTCCCAACACCAGTTGAATGAGGACCCTACATCTGCACAGAAATAAATTAAGGGCATATAAGACAAGGGAAAGTGGGTGGCACTTGATTCCCCATACAACCTGCACCGCATGGCCACCATATATTGGTAGGGTCTTCTTATATCGGTTGTGGGGTATCGACTCTTGGGACGATATTTGAACTACTTGCCTACTTTATATCATGTGCGGAATAAATCCTTCAGTGTGAGATCCAATTCACTAAGGATCTAACCATATATCTTTTTGTTTACGGCCTCAATATGGTAACACTTACCTAAATCATCAGGCTTGAATGAATATATTGACTCTTTTCTTTCATTAAATACGTACCTGCTATTTACTTCTACATTTTTCAAAATCCAAGAAATGGAGTCTGCACAAAGGAAACCTGTTGGATGTGTTTCCACTCTGAAAATTACAAATTTTATGATGTTTTAAATGTCTGGAGCTCACCTGGGTCCTCTGCTTTTATAGATAAGTTTGATTTCTTGAACATATAATATACTTCTCCCCATTTTAACGTTTCTTTGTTTTTGTCTAGAATTACTAACATATCATCATATACTACCCTGAGACTTTTTGTTTCTACTGTCTGCTAGGAGTTTCCAAATGGTTCATCCCCTTCTAGTTTCATCATTGTTTTCTTTCGTGGTGACATGTATAAACCTGCAGACATGATCAATTTGGAGCATGTTATTTAAAAATAGTTAAATGATCAAAACAATAATAAGGATTAATGAAAAATAGTCATGGCTTGTTGTTTCTCGTAAATGTCAAGTTAATAGAAAAAAATACCTAGTGGGATTTTAGGGTGAAAATATTGGGCATCAACCTGGAAAAGTAAAATCGGAGAAAAACAAAACATCTCTCTTGATGCAGATCGAAGGAATTATGAGTAACTGTCCTAAGAATATCGGGAGAGTTATTAACAACTCCTCTGATCATATCGGAGGAGTTAATAACAACTCCTCCGGACACATTAGAGAATTCATTAGTAAATTCTTTGATATGTATTCATAAGAGGTTAACCAAAGTCTTGGGGTGCTCAGAGGACTTATAAGGAACCCCTCTAATCATATCAGAGGAGTCAATATTAAATCCTCTGATATGATCGAAGGATTCGTTCCCAATCACCCCGAAGGTGTGTGGAAGAGTTGAGGTCAACTCTCCCAATCATATCATATAAGTTAGTAGTAACTTCTCCAATATTCTTGGAGAGTTACTAAGCAAGTTTTTTGAATTGCGTTCTTTTTATGTGAACACAAAGAAACGATCGGGAGCATTGTGAAAATATTAGAGAACTATGAGTGGGATGTTTAGGGCTTGCTCGGGGTGAACCGAGGGATTCTTGGATGAATTTTGGGTTTGAAACTTCTAAATGTAGGGATAGGGAGGAGTCTATCACATCTTAAGAATGGGGAAAATGAATTTCTTGCATACTCCATAAACAAGGATGAGTTGAGGATCAGTCTAAGACTGGTGACAACCATGAAGGGCATAGTGAGGGTGAAGTGGAGAATATCCAGAAAGTAGGTTATGGTTTAGGGAAAAAACAAAATGTAAGAAAAAAAAATGAAACAAAACCTAACCCTAGCTTAAAGAACAAGAGATAGGTAGGTAAACTTACTCGGCTGGTGTTGTCGTGTGCTGGGAAAGTATAGGGAGTTGTTTAAATTACGTTCAACTTAACTCCATCGTTCTACATCTTCTTGTCAATTTCAAGTAGCCAAGCAACAATGGATTAACCCCATTTCATTTTATAACCTCTCGGATAATAAGTAGCATTTAATGTGGTAGTTAGGTCGAAGGATTTTAAAACAAGTTTTCCAAACTTGTTAGAAAGAGTTAAGGGTAACTCCTATGAACATATCGGAGGAGTTGTAACTCCTTTGATATGATCAGATGGGTTCTCCTCAAATCTTGCGATAATTTTTGTTTATCGGAAAAATTAACAGGAACTCCTCCGAACTGCTCAGAGGAGTTTGAAGTAACTCCTATGAGTTGTTCGGAGGAGTTTGAAGTAACTCCTATGAGTTGTTCGGAGGAGTTTGAAGTAACTCCTATGAGTTGTTCGGAGGAGTTTGAAGTAACTCGTACAAGAAGTTCGAAGGAGTTGAAAGTAACTTTTCTGATCAAATTTTAAGCTTAAAGTTTAAGTGCTTTCTCATTTTCCAAGTGAAACGTGAGTTACCAGAAGAATCCTTTAAATGAATAAGGGACTTATGAGAATTTCTCTTGAGCTTATAAAAATAAGGAGGCTCCATTTTAGGGAGGTATCAAAACAAAAAGTAAAATTGAGAGTTGTAGTGCGAGTCACAACATAGTGCTAGGAGCAGAGAGTGTTTCACATCTTCTAGGTAGATCTGAGAGAGGTTCACGTGGAGAGGCCTCGTGGACATTGTAGGGGAGTATAGAGTATACAAATTGTCAATAGAGTAGGTCAAGGCACAATAATTCCATGGGATTGATGCGGTCTTTGTCCATTTATGGGTGAGAGTGGGAGAGTAGGTGGACAAATTGCATTATAGTTTTACCGAGGGTACAATGGACATATAGTATGTCTGTGGTGATTGACCAGTTCACTCACATTCTAGTGATATATTGTGAGTATGGGGAAACGCAGGTGATAGAGCTATCTAGTGGAGAGATATCTAGAGTCCATGAGAAGCCCATAGAATTGTCAGTGATCAGGAAAGACTTGATTTTTTGACATTTTGAGATCGAGAATGGTAGTGAATTTGCAGGTCATGACTTCACCTAGATGCCTATGAAAGATACTATTCATGGTAGTAGATTCAACCCTTACATGTATTTTAGGTGGGAGTATTAGGGGAGGAGGAGGCATACTAGGAATGGTGGTCGGACGATTATGATCAGAGTGTCACAACATCAACATGGTGGTACCTTTTTGATATTATCTTGGGACCCTGAGATTTCAATATTAGACATTTCAACAACTAACACAGAGGCGATATCCAGTTATTTCATGATATTGGTTCCCTAGTAGGGTAGTTATTTGATGGGTTGATCGAGTTGTTGCAGTATCGATTTACTCTACTCATCGACAATATTCATGATATTTCTTATGGTGGTACCTTTCTAGACGACACGCTAAGCAGAGGATGCTTCACATATTCCAGGGTGGTTTGGGACCCTGGTATCATTTTTAGCTTTATTCTGGTTCAATCAATGGAGCATCAGGTTATGATGGAATTTCTTTAGGAAAAACAATATTTGGGAAGGGAGGATTGTAATCTCCCCATTTTTGGATTCCCCTTCTTTACAATTGGAGGCAACCTTATGGGTTTCTGTCATCCTGGAAAGATGAGTAAATGGAGGATAATAGCAGGCTTGGGTGAATTGGAGGAGTTATATGAGCCCCATCCATGTGCATTTACCTTATTTCATCGTCAGGATCAATTTTGCATAGTTCGTTCTTGGTTCTATGGCATTCTGACGATTCTCATAAATTAATATTATTATTGGGTATAAATTAATCAAATGCACTAAAGGTGTTATTTAGGTCGTATTATTGGAGGGAACACATTTCTGTAATAGCTCGTTGGAATCATGATGAAAATATCTAAGGGTTGGAATGATGAGAAAGGGGCTCCAAGCACCTGGGAACGTCTTAGAAGCTAATTAATCACTTTCCAACAGTAAAAAGGGGCCAAAAAGGGATATAAAGTGATTTTAATTCTTAAGTGAAAATCAAAAAGGAAATAATGATCATGTTTGATTTGGTCAAAAAGGAAATAATGGATATGCTTGATTTGGACAAAAAAGAGAAAGATCAAGAAGTCATGGAAGAATTATAAAGGAAGGGGTATCACTTCACCTTCCTCATTATGTTTTTTGGATTGATCTTTTTGGAGTGCTCTTGGAGCCAAGGTTTTTGTTAGGGTTTTGACAAAACCCACCCATTGTAGTTTAGTTTCAGTGGTGCAATATCCACCCTAGCTAGAAAAGGA
>JASDQU010189639.1:1334-13943 GCA_032191745.1 Picea mariana | reverse complement strand
GAATAACATCACAAAGTATTTTATCATTATATCCTCCTATCTTAAACTCAACTAAACATTGTTTAGTGACATTTACTTGATGTCCCTTTTGTAGCCATGAAACTTTATATGGACTTGGATGTTCAATCATCTCTAGCTCCAACTTTTCTACCATCTCGGTTGAAACAAGATTATATGTGCTTCCACTGTCCACAATGACCTTGCATACCCTGTCCTTGGTTTTGCAAGCAGTCTGAAAAAGTCTATTTCTCTGGACTGAACTCTCCACCTCCTTTTCTAGTGTCAAAAGAACCTTTCACATCATCAACGATCTTCCGCCTTTAGCATCCTCTGCCTCAACGTTTCGCCCCTGTGCTTTGGCGATGTGAGTCTCTCCACCCTCTTTCTTTTTATCAGGACACTCATAAGACTTCTGCCCATTCTTTCCACATGTGAAGCATTTTATCACTCCACCTCTTCCTCTTTCTCTACCTCTAGTACGAGGAAAAGTATTATTATCAACATACCCTCCTCTCTGCTCAGTATGCTGTCCTCGTTGTGAACTTCTACCCCTCTCTGTTCGAGTCTGAGGTTTCTTCCAGTCTTCCTTGGGCTTCTGATTTTTATCTTGGACAACTGATTTTCCCCTGGCTTGACTTCTGCCTCTGCCTCTCTGACCTTGCTTTCGGCTCAACTTCTCTTCAGCCTTCAGAGCCATTTGATAAGCATCTTCCATCGTTCGGATGGTTACCATGCTCATCTCATCCTGGATCTCATATCTCAGGCCATTCATGTATTTGACAACTTTTTCATCATCGCTCTCCCGATGACCTGCCCTGATGTTAAGTCTGTAGAATTCCTCAGTATATTCTTTCACTGTCATCAACTTCTGTCTCAGGTTCTGCATTCTTCTGAGTAGAGTAATTTGATAATCCCTGGGATGAATTTTGCCTTCATCTTTGCAATCATCCTGTCCTAGCTCTTGATTTTCTACTTGCCCTGCAGCGTCTGTCATCTTGTAGTTCATCCCACCACAATGCTGCATGTCCCTTCAACCTTGTGACAACATGCTTGAATTTCTTGTCTTCTTCGACATCTTCATAGTCAAAGTATGTGTCCATAGCACTAATCCAATCTAGAAGCTCCTCTGCATCCAGGTTTCCCTCATTAACTGGAATGTCCATTTTCGCCCTTGCACCCATTCTTGCAATAGCCCCGATCAAACGTTCGTTTGATGCATCTTCAACTGCAACCTCTTCTTCACGTTCAGCCTCAACTTCACTTTCGGAATCACTTAGATCCCCAGCATTGACTGTGCGTCTTTGCACTGTCTCCATGTCTTCGAGTCTGGCTCGTAGGTCACAAATCTCTCTTTCCATCTCTGGATTTTGCATCTTCCAGCCTTTTCTTCTCGGCATTTCCCTATCCTCTGGATCGGGTGATTGTCTATCTCTTCTTCTAGGCGGCATGATGAATTTTCCTCTTCTCTGCTATAGAAAGCAAAGAACCTTTCTATGCTCTGATACCAACTGACGTGTATCAGAGTACTCTTTACCTCTTATGCCTCCCTCGCCTGAAATATACAGACAAGAATCAGGCTATGATACCAACTGACGCAACCCCACCCCTTGCCTCGGCAAAAGGCCTATGCACTGACCTCCCGGTCTTTAAGGATCGTTCAAAGTTTACCCTCGAGCCAGAGTGGCTCCTTCGATTCTCCCTTGGAATCTTTATTTAAATTTGACCCATAGGTCTTTTTCGGCACCTTACAACTTTTAGGTCTGATCCTTTCTCTGTTCACAACAAAGAGTCACAATTGGGTTTTTGGGGTTTTCCAATCCTCGATGTCACAAACACTTGCTTCCTCGAATTCCCGATTTTCGATATCACGATGCACTCCCTTGGTGCTTTAGCCCCCCCTGGCTATGCCCCAGTCCACGTGACCTCCTCTCATATGACAGTAGTCATACCTCTTATTGGGATTCGGGGTTTCGAATGTCGAAATGTATTAAACCTCTTGTCCACGGAATCTCCGATTTCCCGATTCTCGGTTTTCTGATTAATGACTCTTCCTTTCGGGGAATTTCCCGAAAGCTTCGATCTTGGCCACGCGTCCTTAAGGATGGACGGTCCTCGCCACTTCAAGGTTTTCACCGTGAAAATTTCCGATGCCTCGTTATGACGAGATGACGTTAACTGGGTCCCACATGGAGCTCTCCTTTCTTTCGGAAAATCGGACTTCGCGATTCCGAAATGCAAGTCCTCCTTGTCTCCAGGACTCATGAAATGCCGATCCCCGACTTTCTTCGGATCTCCAACACGCGTCCCAAGTGGATGGATGGCTCCGATCGTTTACGGGGTTTACATCATGGATTTTCCCGATCTCTTGCTCGCAGAACTTCTGATTTGTCGAGTCCTGAAACTCCGATGGAGTCTTCCTTTTCGGGACTTTCCCCGAGATCCTAGATCTTTGCCATGCATCCCCTCAAGATGGGCGGCCCTGATTCAACCTTGGGATTTCGAGACCTTCGATGCCCCGATGACACAATTTCTTTGACAACTTAGAACCCCGGTCGCCGAAATGCCGACGGGCGCTCAATTATCGCCACCTGTCTCTGCAAGATGGACGACTCCGATTGATTCCGAGATTTTCTGTATGAAAATTCTCGATCACTCGTGCTCGTGACTCCTGATTTTGCGAATGTTGAAATTCCGATGGCCATGCCTCTCGTCGAAACTTTCCTCCTCCCGCTCACGAAGCTTAAACTCCTAGTCAATCCAATGGCTAACGAATATCTATGTGAAGATCCGACGGCCCACAACTTCCTGAGCTTGAACTCTGGACGCAGCCATAACCTCCTCGCTTCTCTGGTAGATCTGACGGCTGGCGGGATTTCGCTAATCCTTCCCATAGATTTTTGACCGTTGATGTCTTCCCTTTGATAATTTCTCCGAATGATCTGAGTGTTCCTCCCCAACTTCCCCGCCACGTGCAAACTCACGACATCTTTCTTAATACTTCCAGTCGCAACTTCTCTGCACTATCCTTAAATGGATTAGAAGGCCTTATCCCTCCTGAGCTTTCTCACAACTCTGAGGTTTAAAGAAGATTCTTGCACGCACTCCTTGCGACAACCTTTGGATACTTTCAAATGCTGAATACTTCAACTTGTGCGCATGCTTGTAGCAACAATCCTACGATATTTTGCTCAGGTTTGAAACCCTGGGACTCTACTTGGCCTGCACACTCCTTGCACGGCTCCTGTGCCCAACTGCACTTTGAATGAATGAGAAAAAAAGCTACCTTATTTGAACCCTCTGTCAACGCATTCCTTGCGGACAATTCGACTGCACTTCTTGCAGGAATCCTTGTTCAGATAGAGAAACAATTGAAACTCATTCCATCTTCCTTTTAGACTTCAAATTTAACCATGAAATCATATACACAACATATAAAGAAAATGTATAACAAGAAGCAAACATTCATGAGCATATCATTCAGCATCAATACACAGAGAAGAAACACAAACCCATGAATTTGAATCAACCTCTTTCTATTAATCTAAATATCTATACATGGGTGTTCTTACACATCTCTCTGCTTGCTCCTATGCTCTTCTCTGCAATGCTCATAATAATGTTACAATATACAATGAGGGTGTCTATATCCCGTTTCCCTCTTGCGCTCTCAAACAATCTAATCTAGAATTAAATTCTATCTACGTGCGTTAACTACTTTAAATGCCTTCTACCTACTAAGGACGAGAGCGAGTCGCTCAAGGTCCGTTTACATTATACAAGTGCGCTTCCGCTTAAATGACTCATTTAAGATGGCGCAACAATCTAAGGGAATTTCAAAATTGCACTGGCGCTTGCCCAACTGTCCTTCGCTTCTGCGCTGGCTCGCTTGACGTTGACGATGCTCTTGCATCACAATGAGGTCTTCCTTCTCTGCTCAAAAGTCTCTCAGAAGTATCCTCTTGCCAGTGCTATTCAATATGTGCATATAAAGGTCCAAGTTGATTTCCATTAAACTCCAACAAGATTATCTTGGTTCTTGGATTTTCTCCAAGCTCTAATGGATTCCTTTCATATTTGTTCCATCACATAGTGTGGCATCTTTCTTTTTCAAATAAAAATTCCTCTTTTTCTCTTCTCTCTCCTCTCCAAGAATTGGCTCCCCCTCCCCATTCAATTTTTCCTCTTTTTATGAATGAAATATGACTAACAATAACCTAATTCAAACTTCTTTTTAGTTCCAAAACTTGTAGGGGAAGCAAGCTCCAAGAATATAGGAGATGATTGTATAGATTTAGTGAAGGTTACATTCACTTTCTCAGACTTCCATAAACTATAGGCTAGGCTCACCTTAACACCCTAAAAGGGTACATATTAATTGAATGACAAGGTGGGTAGGAGACTAAGGTAACTAGGCATATAACATTTCGAAAGATCCCCTTACCTTTATGTGCTCATGATATCAGAGCCCTTTCAGACACTCCTACCTCAACCAACCCTACCATTTTATTAATTATTCCAAATAAAAATATTTACAAGTGTTCAAAATGTTCAAGCCACCATGACATACTACCTACTGGTGCTAAATAAAACATTACCTAATGGTGCTAAATAAAACATGGTCATAACATATTCATGTAGAAAAACATTTAAAACATATTTAAATACAAAGTATTCAAGAGGGTTAAATCATGATATTACACCTTCCCACATTTTGATTATTCTTTTGTAATTAATTTTTTTGTTAAGGTGTTCATATCTGACATGAGGCATTGTGAGGTAACAATATCCTTCCCCATTGATGCAGGATCAACATTGATAGGAAAGGTGGGGTGACATCAATGTGTTCAACCTTGTAAGGCCACCCTTTTGAAAGTTCTTGAAAGGTCACAAGTACTTAGGACTTCATAGTAAGTTCATTATTAGGTCGGAAGTGCTTCTTTGCAATCTTGCAAGAACCATGCAAGTGCCTTTTCATTGGTCAACAAAGATAGTCCATGTTGGAAACAATTGGAGTCTTGTAGCTCCTAAAAAATTATATGAATTTCTATTAAATAAGAGATGAACAAATAATCAAACCTCACCAGTGTATGCTATTTAGATATAGTATTGTAATTACAACCCATGCAAAGTAATTATGTCACTTAGTGAGGTTAAGAGATTGTTTTGGTCTATTTATTCTTTCATACAAAGTATTTATACATTACTAAGTGAGATCTATAAAATTCAATGCATTATTTTTCTTTCTTCATGCTATGTATTTACACATGCCTTCTTTAAAGGTGTTAGATAAGAAGACAAGGTGATAATCTTATATAGAAAAAAACATCTTAATTATTGCTTTATGCAAAGTAGGTATATATTGCTTAGTGGCATTAAGAGGTAGTTTTGTCATATTTTTTTGGTTAACACCATGCAAAGAATTTGTGTTTCCTCCTTAGAGGTTGCAGGTTCAAATCCAGAGGGGGGTAGGGTATGTATAACTCCATAGAATTTAGCAGTCAAATCGCTGTGCGGAGGGGGTCCCTTGTCCCAAAAACAAGAGGATATCATACACCAATTAGTGTCTGGCTTGGCCGTGACCTTAAAAATAGATTATTATTATTATTAGAAACAAAATTTAGTGTTCTTCCCTTTCTCTATGAAATTTATTTAAAATTAGTTTACAATGCAGGATAAAAATAAATTAGGTGCAATATCAATGAAATTCAAGATCGTTGAAATTTAGATCTAGAAAATCTATAAGATTTTGTGATTGTGATATCTTGCATCAAACAAAACAATGCCATTAAAAATGGGAATTTTTTCTTATGTCGACGTCAATGTTGTTATTGTTAACTATTCAATTCTGACATAGTTTTTTATAATGTAAAAATACACAAATTTGACATAGTTTTACCATTTTACATGTACATGTTTCTATAAAAACCATATTGTGGTTTATGTGAAAAATATCCTCTTTCTTGAAAAGTGTAATCAATATTCTTGGATTCAACTTACAAGCTAACAACACAATGCAATGTTGATGGGAGGTCACAAGATTTTCCTGCAATGCAATGTTGCAAACATTGCCTTTTAGCCTCCAAAATGAAAGTTTCCTCATAATGTAAGAAAAAATTGTGCGACGTTGCATGCCTTGCCTTGTGACCTCACAAGGTTGATTAAGGGATGGAGGAGAAAACGACTTCACTTGTTGTATGTTGTTCTCGTTCTTGATAGCAACAAGGATGAGTTATACCTATACCACGTTGGATCTATTGGGAAGTTGCAAGAACAATGCAAAACAATGTTGTGAGGTCACAAGCATTGCCTTGCGACCTTTACATTGCAAGTCTGAAGCCTTACCAACTTTCTAGAGCAAGGTTACGAGGTTGCATGCCTTGTCTTGTGGCATTAGAACATTGCTTAGATTGAGGATACATCTACTTGTCTCAATGTATATTGTGCTCATTATTAACAACAAAGTAGATATAAGTTATACCTAGATCATGCTAGATTTGTTGCTAGGTTACATAGGTTAATTCATCTAATATATATCTCTGTTGAGTAAGTTGAAAACTAGCTTGACATTGATTCAAAACACATATCACAAACTACAATAAGGTTATGGGGTTTGAAATTTTGTTCTAACTTTTGATATAACTTACCTTAGAACCTATCGTAATCATCAAACTGCACCAAATCTATTGTGTTGCTTCAGTGTTACCTCCTCTTACCTCCTCTTATAATCAATGTTACCTCCTCTTATAATCAATTAGTGTAATTACAATATTGGATTATGCTTGTGAATTTCATTGGAAATATAGTCTATAATATGAAAGGAATTTCATTAGTTAGTTTTTATTGATTAAAAAAATATATTTTGAGAAAACAAATTCAAATTCGGCATAATAGTTATTTAAAAATGTTGAAGGAAACTAAAATTAACAACAAATCTATTTTTGTTCTTATATACTATTATTTCACTTGTCTTACATGTCACAGAGGGAATATTTGATGGCATCCAAGTTAACGTTAAATGCTTTTCATTGTGCATGCAACACACATATGCTTTAATTTGTTGAGTGTTGGATTTATATATGCACAACCATATTTTTAAATGTTTGAGGAGTGTTGAGAGAAAAAATGTTAGAATCATGAATCAAACATCACTATGTACCATTTTTATAGGTTTTAACTTTGGACTAACTTTATTTTCTTTAATAAAGTGATCCTTTATGATGAGGGTGTTGATTATGGGAATTATGGCATCACACAAAAATGTTTCTTGCCGTTGATTTGCAATGACTCATGGCGAATTTGTAACCTATAGAAATTGTTGATCTAGGGGCATTTAATGCAAATATGATATTTCACTATTTAATAGATGTTTCTTAGATCTAATGCTTGAAAGATTTCAATACTAGGGATGATATGAAATATATATTTACAATAGGGAACAACAACATATACTTCAATTCATTTTACTCCAAATTTCTGGGCAACTCAAGAGAAAATATACCAAACAAGTGTATGTGAAACACCTGACCCCCTAAACCTCATTAAGTTGGTTGGGTGTATAAGATTATTTTGATTTCTCTCTAAATTACATTTCTTAAATTTAACTCATCATTGATTATGAGCTCATAGGTCAAATATGCTCCTCAAGAGCTTTCCAACGACTGCCACTATGCTCAATTTTGAACTCTGGAGAGAGATTATGATCTCTTGAAGTTATTTTAGGATGCAAGAGCATATTTGTCCTTAAGCAATTGACATAAACCAAAAACATTTTGATTTCAAGTTAGTAAATTTTTGGGTGAAATAAGTGCTGCAACTCCCATTGCAGTAACTCACATTGTTGTAACACCAGTGATGTAACACCATTGCTGTAACATCGTTACTGCAACATCTGTGCTGTAACACCGTTGTTGTAACACCTGTTCTATAAAACACGTTGCTACAACACCAACATTACAACTCCCATTGTTGTAACACCCATTGCTTCAACACCCATGCTGTAACATACATTGCTGCAACACTAGTACCATAATTTTAGACGAGTGGAAATTCTATTAGAGTGTTGCGAATCACGAATCCACAATTCTTGCAAGAATTTTGTGACAATTGGTGGGCCAACCACATGATGGATGACATATCACTTGAAATGATTGAAGAAGTTAACCGCTATAGATATTTAAGTTTCCAATGCCCATTTGGAAAATGGTTGAGAATTGGATTGTTGTAATTGCCTAGCGTCTAACGCATTTTGGGGAAAGAACACAAGAAACGATTGGGGAAAAAGAGAGATGGTTCGATTTCCAATAAAAGGAAAATAAAATAAAGAAAGGGAAAAACATAAAGGGGGAGGTTTTCTTGTTCAGTTTAGGGGTTCTTCAGTTAGGTTCACGCAGGAAAGGAGAGAGACAAAAGAAGGGAAATAGAAGAGGGATGTCTACATAAACAATAGAGTAGAGGAAGGGATGCTAGATTTTAGAGGAACACCATAGAACAATGAGCATGCCTCTAGTCATTGAGTCTGAATGAAAATTGTGCTAGATTGGATGATAATGTAATGAGATTGTGAGAAACAATTTTTCTGTCTAGTTAATAAATAATCTTGAGTCCCTATTTAATGATGTTTTCTCTTGTTTCCATTTTCCTGTGAATGTAATTTCTCTTGGCATTCTTTAAGTTGTTAAATTTTTGTTAACGTTGTTAGCTATTAACTATGCACTATGTGGGACGAAACTTGGTTCTGTAGTTGGTTGAGTACATGATTGAGGGTGACTGCATCATTTTACCTTCTAGGTGAAGTCATCAAGTCCACATGGCCTCCACATGGACCATATTGCACGTGCCAAATGACATGGATGCGTTCTTTGAAAAAGGGCCAATGGAACCCCACATCCAGGATTTGGGATTTCTTAGAGGCTATATTAAAAGGCCCGACCAGATCTGCATGCTCCAGGGATCCTTTTTATCCCAAAAGATTGTATTCCTACTATCTTTGTATAACACTTTAACGTTGAACAAAATGATGTTCGGGAACCATGATGATCCATATATCTGAGATCCAGAATGAACTATAAAATATTTTAAAGAGAAAGGTCGGATCTAGATCACTGGACTTAATTCCTCTCCTAAATAGAACTTCCCTCGTAGGAACCATGACCATCCAGACATCTGAGAATATAGGTGTTTCTTTAAGTCTTACAAAAAGGCAGAGCTCGATCCAAATGCTAGATCGGATGAAGCACTGATGCATGTGTCATGCCACGTCACCACCCATGTGTCATGCCATGTCATCCTAGAAGCCACATCAACTTCCACGTGTCATTCCACGTCAGCATACATGTATCCTACCATGTCAACATTTGTTGGATTGTTGAATAAAGATAGGGCACAAATATTGAGGAAAAATGAACGATCTATAATCCAGGGTGATTTGTTAATGAATGGTTGGGATCTAATCCTAGCTAAGCACTCGATGAACACAACCTTATGCAGAACCCATAAATTTGGGTTAGCGGTTGGCAGAATTATGAAGAAATACACCTTTAATGGAAAGACAGATGCCAGAAAGGCTTGGAACCTTTCCTGTGGAACTACGACCATATGGACATCTATGAATCCATGTCATGATTTCAAAGCATTTAAAATGGAAGACTCGATTCAAATGCCGAATTGGTGTCACTCCTAAACATAACTGCAAAGATGGAACCCTTTCCATTTGGACATATGGGAATCTGGATATAACTTAAAGACTCATGAAAAGGGCTAGGTCAGATTAGGATGTTGGAATTAGCTTGACATGTGACATAACCATGTCATTGGAACCATGAAACTCCAAACATCTGTGAATCCAAGATTCTCTTTGTTGTTTATTTATTTGAAAATCCAGACTCCAGATAGCCTAGATACATCGAGCTTCAATGACATCCTCTCCCTGACATGAGTGGAATTATGAGATGCTTTCTTCTCAAGTCCAAAATGAGCCCCATGTTCCTCGGCTTTACTAAGTTAATTCGTCGATTTCACATAGGTTTATGGGGTGTTATCACAAAATCTATAGTTTGGGAAAATCCCAACCCAAACCACGAAAGTGTGACACAATTGGGAACAACTATCACTATCACCTTAATATATGTGCCCCTCATTTTAGTGAAGTATAAATCCAACACAAGGGAGGCTTCCTGGGTGACCCTAGGGGGATTGATATGGAAAGTCAAAAGTTATCATAGAATTCCGCTATAGATCAAGGTCAAAGAATGGAAAGATGCTTGAGAGAAAGTCTTATAAGGTGGTAAATAGTTTCCAAGGTAGTATACTTGCAAAACAATGTTAGACCTGCCCGAAATGAGACAATTTATGAAGATTTAAGCCTCAAAACCAAAAGGGAATCAACAAGAATCCTTACTGTCCAAAATTTGTAGTAGTAGTAGTAGTAGTAGTAGTAGTAGTATATATATATATATATATATATATATATGCAGTAAATAAGTTATGACAACTGAAAAATTAACCATCAAAATCAAGTGCAAGATGTTGGAAATAAAGCTAACAACAAGTAGATATTTTTCCAATGATTAGGGAAAGACTTTCATAGAAATTAGAGGGTTTTTACTAGGTTTTATCAACAAGATATATAACAATCTTATGTCTATAGAATTTTTTTTTCTACAACAACAAGTTCTAGCCATTAAAATCAACAAGTAAACCACCCAAACGATAACTATTAACTAGTAGAACAATTACCGAGGCTTACAAGTGAATTTCAACAGTAGAAGAGTGAGTAAAAGAATGAAAGAGGATGAGTTTGTTGTAACCCTATTGCATGTAGCTTAAATTTTATTACAACAACTAAATCAATTGGCTAATCAAGACGCCCTTAGGGAACAATGTAGATTAAAGCATCTAAAATCAAGTTCCAAACTTAAGCAATTCAATCTCCTTGATATCACATTTACCAATGCATAATATTCAATCTCCAATGCAAAAAATATTAGTGCCTTATCTATTGGGTTATGGAGTCTCTTTTTTATGAGCTAGGGTTTATTACTTCTTTAGGGGCGTAATCCCTTTTACTCACTAGAGCAAACAAAACTTAGTAAGGTAAATCTACAAGGGTGTAAACCCTTTTACTCCTTGTAGCAACCTTTGAAAACAGTCTTTTCAATGACAATAAAATATAGATCTTGATGGAGTGTGTATTCCCTTATACTCCTCCAAGGGTTTGACAAATTAACCTTGAAAACAAGAAGAAAACATACAATTGCAGATTTTTTTTACCTAATCCAAGAGAAAACATGAAAAACCCTATCTTATTAAGAATATTCCACCACAATTGCCAAGAAACAAGCATCAAGAGATAACACTATCATTTTCCCTCTAATAGACAAGTAGAATCATCCACAAGCACAAGAGACAAGATGGCACAAATTTCCCAAGTAGGGTGAAAATTGTTGAAATATTGTAACTCCAAAGAGTATTCTACTTATTATTGAGTTATTATTCATTAGATCAATCCCCTTTTGTGGATTGATCATGTCGGACATTGTAATTAACCAAATCCCCTTTTGTGGATTGGTCAAACCCTAAATATAATATGAAAATTGGGAAGCCGGCCCCCATGATCTAGGTGGATATCGGTGGCCACCCACCTTTTCCAAATGGCTCAAAACGACTTTCTGGCAATTTTGGCAATTTGCTATTTTTAGCAGTTTTTTTGGGTCTTGAACTTCCGGGGCCATTTTGAGGCCCTAAACGATGTTTTTTTTTTTGGGTATGTTTCTCTCGCAAATTACTATTTACGATGCTATTTTGTCTCATGCGTTGTAGGCCTCGGATAGATCTTTCCAACGAGCTATCACACACCTAAAACGAAGATCGTATGCAAAAGTTAGGACCCCGGGAAGTTGATGTACTCACTTACCCAAACGGGGCCCACATGAATTTTGACGCTTCATCTCCTAGGGTTAGGTTTTTGGATGTCTAGGACTTTTGACATTCTCGTTTATTGTAAAAAAGGCCTCCGGAGCCTCATTGTAATCATCTTCTTGCGAATGCGAGTAGCCGTCACATCTCTTCTCAGAGATAAGCTGCCACCATTCTAGCGAGTCTTTCACTCTGTATTTTTACAGTCTCTGTACATTTCTTTGATTAATAGAAATCGTGTATTACTGTATATCTGTGTTTATGGTTGCATCTCTGATACATTTCTGTTATATTATTAAATATCTGCAATATCTCTGTGCATTTCTTTATTATATCTCCGCTCTCATTTCATGCCGAAAACAATCAAGATCAGTGGCATCAGAGCAGGCTGCTCTTGATCATTTTTCAGTGCATGTTCTCGACGAGGTCCGAGTATAGCAAGTTAGGTCTTGAGCTTGTCTCTCTTGAGGAAAATCGCTCTCGCACACCCAAGAAACCCTTAATGGCAGAAGAAAAGAAAAACGATGGAGCAGATGATCCTATCAATCTGTTGCTTGAGCAAGCTCTCACGTGACAGAGGGAAGAAATGATGGAGAATTTTTCCCACATCCTTCAACGCCTGCCGATAGCATCAGGCGCATCTTCATCAAGCGACCACTTTGGAGGCACCTTGCCTTTCAAGGTACATGTTAATTT
>JASDQU010189638.1:2691-20278 GCA_032191745.1 Picea mariana | reverse complement strand
CCCCAGAACATATCTTGGGGTCTTATCCACCAAGGTACAGGACCAAGGATCAACCCATGCTTTAGGCATGGGTACCCTGGAACATATCCAGGGGCCCTAGACACTTCTAGGGACTTATATCAACCACCAAGGAACACATCCAAGGATCAATCCAAGCTTAGGGCAAGGATTCCCTGTAACATATCCAGGGGCCCTAGAAAACATTTAGGGTCTTTACTGCTTGGTCCCAGACCAAGAACCCCAGTGATCTACTGGGGGCCCACACAAGGGTCTTTCTGCTTGGTTCTAGATCAAGAACCCTAGTCATCTACTGGGGGCCCTCACAAGGGTTTTTTGCCATGGCTCTAACTGCTTGGTCCCAGACCAAGAATCCTAGGATTGTACTGGCGGATCTTGTTCACAACTAGGGTCTTATGCCATCCTCCAGGAGAATGGCTCTTGCAGCTGCATTAAATTCAACAGTACTTTTCCACCTTGTTTATGTTTTTTGAAAAAATAGTATTCATTAAAGAAAAAATTGTGTAAATCTTTTCAAAGTGAAGGGATAATTGGCCTTTTTAGCAGAAATCAAATAACTTAGATATCAGTCATTTGGTTGAATTTTGTGTAAAATTTGATATATTTGTTGCCAAATTTGAACCTGTGGTTAGAATTTTAAACGATATTGATTCCTAGGTCTCCACCACACACATGTGCACGTAACTTAGGTGAAATTACCAGGCAATGTGGAACTTAGATTTCTGTGCCTTTTGCCMCCTTCCCCCCCCSCGGCACAAAAGTGTCCTTGAGTGCCTTCAGAGATAGAGGACAGTGGTTGTGAAGTTCTAAGTTTGTGGCTTTGAAGGTGAAGGATTGATTTTTGGAGTGGACGCCTTCTTTCGCTTTTTTCTCTCTACATTGTTGCATCTATGTAGAATGTAGAGTGCTAAGGAGAAACCTTTGCCTCCACATCCTTGCACGCCTTATCTCCGTCTTTATGTCATGCATCACCTTCATCATCTCGCATCCCCACACGCCACAACATCGCATCCACTCGTGCCTCTTCATGCTTCTCTGTAAGATTCCCAATTAAATCTGATTGGAAATCTCCTTGTTTTTCTTTGCGATGTTTCGTCAAACACTTAGAGTGTTTGCTCAAGGTCCTTCACCTAAATTGTTTCTCTGGCTGATACAATCTTCAATGAATGTTCCTGAGATGTTTGAGGAAGTCAGAGGGATGTGGTTTTACCTCCTTGTACGTCCAACTGGGTGGCTGTTATAATATAACATTACTGTTGTGTTAATTGCAGCTCGACTCATTGAGTCGTTTTGTCAAACAGTTGGAAGGTATTGGCTGTAGCTTGCTTCCCAAGTATATTACTGATGTAAATTGTGTTTAAAATAGCTTTCAATAACATGAAAAGGCCAATAACAAACACATGTAACAATTGCTAATGAATAATAACAGAAATACCTCCAAGTCTCAGCKTATTTATATTATTATAAAAACTGATGCCAAAGACCTCTCCAGATCTGATACAAAGTATTACAACTGTTGTGGAAACTATAGTAAGCCCAATATAAATGGATRTCTGCTGCAATAAACCTCCATACATAAACTAACAAAGGAGCTGCTCCAACGGATATAGATCTCACATTAAATTCTGGACCCAACTGAAGAATAGCACTCTGAAACTGTGTATGTAATTTCCAGATTTGTTGAGAGCCTGCCACAACTGATATATGGCTGGGAAATGTGCTCAAAATGCAACTCTACAACAGCCAGAACCTCCTAAATGAGACCCACCAACAGCTTTATCAATTAAATGAATTTCCCGTAAGGAATGATGACCGTAATGCCAAGAAATGCGCCAGTCTTAAGATAATTGGCTCTGCTGTTAGAGGACTCAACCCAATCCCGAAAATACTTCAAACCCACCTCTAARTAATCGTCCCAAGACAGTAAACTGAATCTCAAATTAAAGGGTCGCAGATCCGGCCGAAAGAGTGGGAATCTCTGTCAATGAATGCGCCSTGTCCATATAAAATTCGTCCTGTAACTTCTGAAATTCGTACAACCAAGATAATATATAACTGGGGTCTCAAACTACTGCACAATCCCTCGATTTACCCAAGGGGAAAACGCCCTGCAATAATGCCAAACAATCTCCACTACAGTAGCTAACTCATATGGGCAAATCAAACCACCAAAAAGAGGGTTTCACCTTACATAACTCGCCCTTCTAATTATAAATCGTGCCAAGGAGAGATCCAAAGGATTCGCCCTGCAAACAAATCAAACCTCCAATAGATAATTCCTTCCAGTAGAAGAATGCCTATGGGGAGAGTGTATAGGCTAATCCATCATCCTCCGTGTAGTCATTTGGAAAGGGACATTGCATTCTCTTTAACTCTATTTCTCCTCGTCACTTACTTAGTTGGACTCATCATTGTGAACTCTCGCTTCACCTATCGATGCGAAGTGCAAAGGCACGTCCTTTCACCCTTCCAATAGTTACATCTGCCAGCATCATCTATGATCAAAATGTTTAAATTTTTTTGGTCCCATTTGACAACACGTTCCCTTTTGTTATTAAGTCTTTACAAATGAAGTGAAAGTTTAGGGGTAATAAATATTCACTTCACTTCCCCACCCTTCTCCTTTACCTTTTGAAGTTAACATCAATATTGCAACATGTCAAGGAATTCAAGGATTTGTTCAAGGAGGAAGGTAGTACTTATTTTGCCGAGAGCATAGTTGAGAGGTGCTGCCCAGGAGAAAGAGTGAACTGTTTGTTGGTGACACTATCAACTCCTTAGCATATAATGACAAATCATTTCATTGGTTCATTGGATACAAATGGTATTCATAACAACTGTAGGAAGAACACAGAAAAAATGTAATGTGGACATTAGGGTTGGAGAATGCTAGATGTGTAGCAGAGGTTTGTGATTTACAAGAAGTTGTCGAATGGCGTGAGGAGGAATTTGATTCTAAATGTAGGATGATAAGGTTGGACAAAGAGGGAAAACTCTAGGTACTCTTTACCCCTACCTTTTTCAAGAGAATGTTGAGGCTCTTGGAATCCATTAAGATGTTTAAAATGTTTGAGATGGATGCTTTTCTTAGTTCTCATAGTGGTGGTTTTACTCTCTTGAATAAATGGTTGGTGCAACCCAAATCTAAAGTTGCAAAGCTATTTCAAGTGAATATTTTGGAGTTTGCTGACTCGTATTGAGAAATAGGATGGTTGTTCACTCGGCTAGTTGGATAGGAGTCCACAAATTGTATGTATAGGTAAGCGGTTTTTATCATCTATTATTCTCTAGATAAGAAAGTGTTTTTGATTGTGCAAAGTTGGCTTCAAATGAAATTTCACACCACTTGTTGAAATACTAGAAAATCAAGAAATTTTATATGTCCTCTTATTTGATTTTTGCCTTGGTTTTCAACAAAACTTTTGAGAATTTTCCAATTAGGGCTAGTGTAGACCCAAATGTTGACCTTGTACATTTATGATACTTGTTTTTTTGGAAGCATAAGGTCCAATGTCACTTTTATGAAATCCAGTGTCTCTTTGTGAGAAGAGTACAACAAAGGATTTTGGGAACATAACCTAATTCTTTGACCTCCAAAATAAGAGTTTTCCTAACCGGGAAAGGCCAATTTTTCAATGAGGATAATTTTACATATATTAGGATGTATGGTTTTGAGGAAAAACCCTTTTACATGCCCAAGTTTGTTTCAGATCATTTATTCTTGGTGGAAGTTGATCCACGGTATGTGAAATAGGGTAATTTTCTTTATTATAAGAAGAAACAATTTTTGTCGTCTACACCTTTTTGATTTGTTGGAGCTTTTATAAAGTTTTTGCGAATTTGATCAACAAAGCTCAAAGTTTGGATTCATTTAAATTGAGAGGCAAATGTCGTTCTTGGTTATGATTTAGAGAAATGGTTTAAAACACATTTGGTTATACTAAGTGTTTCCTTAAGTTTGGAGTCCTCAAGGAAGGAGGATGAGATAACCAAGATGTTGCTATTGAAAAGGATGTTGAGGACAGAGTGACATTGTAAGGATTAGAGCCTATTTGTAGGGTGAAGAATCTCAACCTCCTTGGAGTTTTCTAATATCATAAGTTCAAATGCCAACATAGATATCGAGAAAAGATGGAAAAAAAAATATTGGAGGGTAATGAGAAGTACAAGGTTGCCAATAGATCTTATGATTTTAAGGAAGGTATTGTTAAAAATAGATCTTGCTTGTATAGTTGTCTCATGAATTGTGATTGAGTTGTCATCTTGTGCAATTTTAGTATGTGTTTTGTAATGATTTAGTAAGTTGTGTTATTGTTAAGAGGAGCATGAGAAAAGCTTGAGGAGTGAGGACTGTCATTGGGAAAGTTCTAGTAAAGCTTTTGCATTTAAAGACATATTCATGTATCCTTACATGGAGCACATGGAAATATAAAGATTCACCTTTGAGAGTGGAGGTTTTACCTCGTATGGGGGTTTTTACCACTGTAACCTCGATATCCCATTGGTGTGTTGTTGGTTCTCTTATTTATTTCTTTATGGGTTGTTTTAAGCATTAGTTATTGCAAAATCATACATGGTATCAGAGGCAACACAAGCTTGTTCTCTCTCATGAGGGAGGTTCGTGGATTGTGTTTCTAGGTTATGCTTTTTCTCATGGAAGTCCCTATTGAGAATGACATTGTTGTAGCTTCGTGAAGGCATGAGAGAGATAGCTTGTGGATGGTGAATACTGGTTTGTGTTAGTTTGTGCTCGTAATGGTGCTTGAGATTAGACATGGTGAGCAGCATGCAATTACAAAAGAAAAGTTGGGGGCTTTGCTTGTTGGTGTCGTGTGCATTTTAATATGTCAACGACAAGAAAAATGCCTGTATGGCAATCTCAAAGTTGCAGAAAATGCATCTCAGTAGTTGTTGAGAGGGAAATTGCAAGTTGTTGTAGAGAAGGCTATAGCATGGTACATGGTGCATGGTGCGTGTTTTCAAGTTGCAAGGAGAGCATGAAGTGGAGGTCATGGTTGTGGCAACGGAAGACATCTTGTCTGGAAGAATGCTGGTCTTGCTTGTTGTGTAGTTGTCACATGAGTTGTGGCTTAGTTGTCATCTTGTGCAATTTTAGTATGTGCTTTGTAATAATTTAGTAAGCTTTTGTGTTGTTGCTAAGAGGAGAATGAGAAAAGCTTGGAGAGCGAGGACTGTCACTCGGAAAGTTCTAGTGAATCTTTTGTATTTAAAGATATCCTCATGTATCATTATATGGAGCACATGGGAACATAAAGATTCATTTTTGAGATTGAAGGTTTTACCTCGTATGGGGGTTTTTACCATTGTAACCTCGGTATCCCATTGATGTGCTAATGGTTCTCTTTTGTATTTCTTCATGGACTGTTTTAGGCATTAGTTATTTATTGCAAAAGTTTTACATGGTATCAGAGTTAGCATGGGCCTGATCTTTCTCATGAGGGAAGTTCGTGGATTATGTTTGCAGGTTGTTCCATTGCCCGTGGAAGTCCCTATTAAGGACATTGTTGCATCTTTGTGAAGGCAAGATAGCAATAGTTTGTGGAGGAAGATTGCCTATTTGTGTCAGTTTGTGCTCGTAATGGTGCTTGAGTTCGGACACGGTGAGCAACATATAATTACAAAAAAAAGTTGGGGGCTTTGCTTGTTGGTGTCACGCGCATTTGAATACGTCGACAACAAGAAAATCGCCTGCATGGCAACCTCAAAATTGCACGGAATGCATGTGAGTAGTTGTTGAGGTCATTTGTGACTTGTTGTAGAGAAGCTTGCAACATGGTACATGTTGCATGGTGCTTGATTGCAACTTGCAAGGAGAGTAAGAATTGGAGGTTGTGGTTGTGGTAACGAAAGATAGCTTGTGGAGAAGCATGTTGGGAGTGACTCCCATGGTGAGTGTTAGTATTTTCCTTGTTGAATAGATCTTGCTTGTTGACGGTTGTGATAAGATGGTTGCTTGATTGCAATATTTGAGAGGGCTAGTAGTGTGGATGAATGCAAAATGGAGAGACAATGTCTGTGATCGTTAGGTAGAAAGCCTTACGAAATGGGTGAAGATAGATATTCTCGAGGAAATCTTATGAGAATGCAACTCTTTAATGACAAATACAAGGATTTGGAAGGATGCGTGTGGCAAACTCATTAGATGTTTTGTATTGCGGAAGATAATATGCATGGAACTTGTTTTGAGAAAAAGTATAAGGTTAAAAAATTGAGATGACATATATTTCTTGTATCTGTGTAACTTCACGTTTGAAGTAACTATGAAGTGTTGCTGCATGTCGTAAAGGGTAGATGGTTGTAAGACTCGGTGTGGCATACACAACCCTTGAATTGTTGGTCTTGTAGGGTCTGTTTGTTAGTTTGGTGAGGCATGATGGTATCCTTGTTGTTGGAGACAAGTAGGCATGTTGGGGAGGATGTGTATATCCCAAAATCTGTAGCCTTCGATAATCTTGTTCTTCATGTGCTCTAGGTGAGCTGATCTAGTGACCATGACTGTTGTAGTGTATAATGCTTTCGGGGGAGTATTCCTTGACAGGTATGAGAAGGAGATGTCACGAGAGCTCAACTTGAATTGTATGAGATGACAGATTCGTAACAAGTATTCACTATGGGGGAGTGTTAGAAGTAGCTCTTGCTTGTTGTGTAGTTGTCGTCTTGTGCAAGTTTAGTATGTTCATTGTAATGATTTAGTAAGCTTTTGTGTTGTTAAGAGGAGGACAAGAAAAGCTTGGGGAGTGAGCACTGTCACTGTGAAAGCTCCAGTGAAGCTTTTGTATTTAAAGACATCCTCATGTATCATTATTACATAGAGCACATGGGAATATAAAGATGCATCTTTAAGCGTAGAGGTTTTACCTTGTATGGGGCTTTTTATCACTGTAACCTCTTTATCCCAATGTTCTGTTCTTGGTTCTCTTATCTATTTCTTTATGGGCTGTTTTAGGCATTAGTTATTTATTGCAAAAATTTTACAGGTATTTTATGGAATTCTCCCAAAATGTTTCAGTGTCAACTCATAGGATTGTTTCTACTTCATTTGGAGGTAGGAGTAGAAAAAAGACTAGTGAAGCTGTTGGAAATGGAGATGGTGGACATGAACTTAAAAAATCTATGAGAGAGAAAGAACATACTGCCTCTCTTCCACCAAAGAGGAAAGGACTGTAAATAGTGAACAAGAGTTGTTGTCTAAGGGAAATGATGAAGCACAAGTTGATCATGGTGACAACATTGATGTTTTTGATATTTGATTGGACATATTTATAGGGTGATAGCCCAAGTAAACAATGCTAAAACAAGAGGGACTGACACAGTGCAGTGAGAGATTCCCAATTTTGAGGATGTTATCATCACCATCAACCTTTCCAATTATGATAAGTAGACCAAAAAATTGCCTATGTCTAGAGTAAGGATGAAGGGAGAGAAAACAGTTGAGAGATTGAAGTCTATTTTGATGCTAAGGGTATCAAATCTTCTGGTGCTTTGAGGATGTGTAATGACGAATTTCAAGGTCTTGAAGGCTGTCCACTATAGGTCTATTATAAGACACATTTCAGACTGCCTTCAATGCTGATTTCAGGCTCTTTTAATGCAGCTGTTATAAGGTTAGTTTAGGAAAAGTTCACTGCCCATAATACTTCTTTCAAAAAGCCATTAAAACATGAAATACACCTCTTGATCTTTAACAATTTAAATGCTGATAATAAACATGCAAACCACAGGAATTTTACTCCATAATTTTTGGTCAACATGACCCTGGAAAAACCACCAAGGGGAAAACCGGTGAAGAGGAAATTTATGTTAAGTTTTTACTGCTGTTATTAGATTATTTCCAAATTTCATAAGCATTCAATGCATTTCCAAAAACGGCAGCATAAAGAGGATCACCGAAAGAAACACAATCACAAGGTACACAACATTTTATCCTGGGAAACCCTCATGGAGAAGAAAACCCAACAAAACTTCCTCAATAATAGATTGCCAGTACGATGCCAAGACTAAGACCAAAACACCGAAGATAGACCAAGACCAAGCATGCGCCTCTCTTCTCCTTCGTTAGACTTCTTCCTGCAACTGCAACTGTCTTCAAGATATGCGCATTAGATGAGTGAGTGTGTGTATTCAAATGAGACACCATCCTCACATATAAATACAAGTTGTGAGGTGGCGCTAGGGTTGTGACTCTTCACTTGGCGGAGCCGACTTCTCCTAGAAGTGGCTAAAACCACTTTACAATTACTAGGGGCCGACTTTACAAATACCACCATACAAATACATGTTGACCAATCCACAAAAGGGGATTTGATCTTATACAAGACCCGACTTGATCAATCCACAAAATGGGATTTGATCTATACATTAATGACTCAAATATAAGTAGAATATTCTTCAAAGTTACAATAATTCAACACTCCCCCTTAACGAGAAGGGTGTTCTACTGACATGACTCAATGCAACATCATCAAGAGGAGGAGAGAGCAGCATCATCATCAACATCTGGAACATTGACCAGCACATCTATAAATCATTGAAAGTTTTTCTCAACATGACAATAATAAAACTGGAACATCAACATCTATATGTGGCAACAGAATGAGGCAGGTGCATCTACGACATCTGTGGTACTCTGACAGTCCTTATTGGACCTTCGAGATCTGCCCAGGAATCATAAGATTCCCTAGGATATAGAATCATAACTGAGCTATTGCTACTGACCACAGCTGGCATATACATGCACAGGTACTCTGACAGACCGTCCTTATCGGACCTTCGTGATTTGGCCAGGGATGATCAATCCCCTAGGATATAAAATCCTAACTGAGATACTCGCTATTGGTTAGGATACCATACTATCATTAGCATCACTCCCCCTTTCGAGGGAGGTCCTTTCAGACTAACCAAGCTTGTCTCGGAAGTACTCAAACTTCACACGAGATAGAGGCTTAGTCAACACATCTGCAACCTGCTCATTTGTGCCAACATATTGGGGCTTTACAGCTCCCTTCTACACCATGTCACAAATGTAGTGATACCGGATCTTTATGTGCTTCGTCTTATCATGGAACATTGGGTTCTTTGTCATCTTTATGCAACTCTGGTTATCACATAGAATCATGGTAGCTTCCATCTCTAGATCAAACAGAGCTGTCAACAACTTCTGAAGCCATATGGATTCACAACTGGCGGAACATGCTGCAATGTAATCTGCTTCTGTCGTGCTGAGAGCAATATTGAACTACTTATTGCTTTGCCATGAAGTCATGACTGACCCCAAACTGGAACAACAACCTGAAGTGCTCTTTTTGTCTGAAGCACTTCCAGCCCAATCTGAATTAGTATAACCATACAGTCTGAAGTCATGATCACCAGTATAACAGAGACCATAATCCAACATACCGTTTGTTGATATTATGGTGGCTGCGGGAGGTATTAACCTCCACTTGTAACCTTTGACAAGACTAGAATATTCCGGGAAGCAAGAGAAACCCTAAAATGTTGGATAATAACCCTAAGAGACAAGTCGGCTCAAGAGAATATTTAATATTGAGTTATTAGCCTCCAGAAAGAGAAGTCGGCCCAATCAAGTGAGATAGTGTAGTATAAATAGAGGGCGCTAGAGCAAGTTTGGAGAGGGAGTGCAGCTGCAGCTGCTGCAACTGGCATTTTGGTTTTGGTTGGACTTTCTCTTGGTTATGGTTTGGATTTTCTCATGGTTATGGTTTGGAATTTTTGCTTGGTTTCTGGTTATTCTTGCTTGGTGCGCTACCCTTGGAGAAAGGTGCGCTAGCCTTGGTTGGCTATTGGTCTGTTACCAGAATTATTCTGTCTGTCAAGGTTAAGGTGCTGGACTGTGGCCTTTGTGCCTATGGTTGGGTGACAATATTGATATATTGTCTATGGAAAAATGAGCACATCCCTTTATTTCTAACATGTTATGGGCCCACACTATCTTCAGATAGTCTAACCATTGGAAGATAGATCGAGAAGTTATTTGTTAAGCTCGTCTTGGCACCAGTTATAGTTGCAGCTAGGTTTTCTGATTATGCAGCTACAACAAACCCTAACCCTTGTGTTCGGGCACTTCTGGTGAAGCATTTGACCTAATTCCTTAACATCCTAGTGTGCAGTAGCCTAGCGCACCTCTTGGTACTCTCAACCAACAAAAACGTCAGGTTTGAATATTTGGTCAAAGTCAAAACTTGATTGGTCAAAGTCAAAGGTTGATTGATCAAAGTCAAAGTCAAAGGTTGACTTTTGGTCATATTGATTTTGTGGTCAAAGTTCAAATTTTAGAGTTTCTAGCTTGTTCTAATCATTGAATCTTCTGATTGAGTTTCTAATCTCTTCTTTTCAAGATGGTATCTAGTTTTAGATTGGAAGACAAGCTGGACGATGCTACAAGGTTTCAAAGGTATGCACTTGTATTGCTATCTAAGTTATATCATCTAGTAAACATGAGTGTGTTTGCAAGGAAAGTACTAGAGATCTTGTCCAAGCTGTAATCTTGGATTCAGTGCATTCAGAAGAACAAGTGCACCCTCCATAGCAATTAAGGCTTCAGGTTCCTGGTTTGATTAAATTTTTAAGCTTCAAATTTGTGTATATCAAAGGTGATAGTTACTACATTACAAATTGTGAAAGCAATCTTTCAAAGATTCTATTATTGCTAGGTGCAATGGATACTCAATTGCATATGAATACTATTGATATAGATGCTTATTGTGTTTGTTCGCAAGTTGAACTAACATCTCCTCTAGATAGATATTCCTGTTTGTTCTTGTTGCTCTTGTTTCGGGCAGGTACCCTTGTGAAATATGTTTGATGAACAATCCTTGCGGAAGCTGTCATAGAAAAAGTTTATAAGGATGGCACAGCTGCCAGATGGGCAACAATCAGAATAGATAGAAACAAACTTAAAGAGACTCAGAGGAGTCAAACTCGAAGGAAGTCAGAAATCAAAAGGAAACCAAAACATGCTTGTGACACTTTGTAGAAAGCAAAGAGAGATGCACCAGAGAAAAGCATGGACTCTCTCAGATGGAATCAACTGATCACAAAATTCCAAAAGAAAGGCATGCATATTGCTCATTTAGGCATGAAGCTGGGATTAGGAGGGAGCTAATCCCCAACGACATGATCCATTGAAGAATCCATGAATACCATGAAGTATCTGTGCATGTTCTTCATTGGAAGTATTCGCCATGATAAGCAACACATGTTCAATTTGACTCTAGAAGAAGTCTTCTTCGAAAACAAGCCTTGAATATCCTTGGTTGTCCATCTACATTTATGTTCCTATGGCGGAAGGTTGGAGCCTTCAGGAAAGAAGGGCATGTAATTTGTAGAAGATTCCATGGACTCCAACATTGAAGATAAACATGAGGAAGAACATAAAGATTCCAAGAAAGAAAGAAAAGTCAGAACAACCAATTGAACCAGTTTGAACCCACTAGAAGCAGTCAAGCAGAAGGAATGGAAGGAAGTTGCGATGAAGAACAATGTATGTGAGAAATTGTTAAAAAGACTTAAGCATTGATAGATACAAGGTGAGACTCAAAGCTAGAGGGTTCTCCCAGTAGGAGGGAGAAGACTACGACGACAACTTGTTCTAGTAACCAGATATACCTCTACCTAATCCATTATATCTTTTGCAGTATCCATGGAATGGAGTTTACATCAGATGAATGTAAAGACTGTTCTTCTCAACAGAGTAATTGAAGAAGCGTATGCAGAACAACTTCAAGGTTTTGAGGTATACCAGAAAGAGACCCTTATATGCAGATGGAAGAAGACCTTGTATGGATTCAAGCAAACTTGGTGCAGAGCCTCTCATGTACAACAAAAGTGTGGTGAAAACTTGCTATGACAGAGGAAGTATATTGAAATGGTTCTTCAGAAGTCTGGAATGACGGATTGCAAATCCATGGCAAACTCCCATGATGACAGATCTGAAGAAGTTGAGAGACTCTGATCTAGTAGACTCGTCTCTGTGTCGACAATTGATTGGCTCGTTAATGTATTTGGAAAATACTCAGCCAGATATTTGCCTTGTGGGACGTTTGAGTTATGATATACATTTGCATGGATTTATCGATTCAGATTGGGCAAGGAGTGCAGATGACAGAAGAAGTGCTACTTGGATATGTTTTTGTTTGAGCTTTGCCACGATGTTATGGGTTAGTAGGAAACATAAGTTTGTTGCACTCAACACTGCAGAAGCAGAGTATATTACAGTTTGTGATGCTTGTATGGAAGCAGTGTGGCTCCGTAGGTTGGTTTCTGGACTGTTTGATCAGTTGTTGAATTCGACCGTGATATATTGTGATGATCAGAGCTATGTGAAGCTTTCAGAGAACCTAGTGTTCCATGACAGGTCGAAGCACATTTAGATCAAGCATTATATTCTTCGTGATAACGTCTAGAGGGGAGAAGTGGTTCTCGAATCTCCAGTATATCTCCACAGATGAGCAGATAACAGATATTTTGGTAAAGCCTCTGTCCAAGATGAAAAGATTGCGTACTTACGGGACAAGCAGGGGCTCGTGGAGACGACTTCCTTATTGAAAAAGGAAGAGATTACTCCCAGGTTGGGAGGGAGCACTGATATGTTATTGATTTATGGGCAGTCATTTTCCAGTTCGGAAAATGGTCCAGGTTGGGCAGTCACCTTNTATTTGCCTTGTGGGACGTTTGAGTTATGATATACATTTGCATGGATTTATCGATTCAGATTGGGCAGGGAGTGCAGATGACAGAAGAAGTGCTACTTGGATATGTTTCTATTTGAGCTTTGCCACGATGTTATGGGTTAGTAGGAAACATAAGTTTGTTGCACTCAACACTGCAGAAGCAGAGTATATTACAGTTTGTGATGCTTGTATGGAAGCAGTGTGGCTCCGTAAGTTGGTTTCTGGACTGTTTGATCAGTTGCTGAATTTGACCGTGATATATTGTGATGATCAGAGCTATGTGAAGCTTTCAGAGAACCCAGTGTTCCATGACAGGTCGAAGCACATTGAGATCAAGCATTATATTCTTCGTGATAACGTCTAGAGGGGAGAAGTGGTTCTCGAATCTCCAGTATATCTCCACAGATGAGCAGATAACAGATATTTTGGTAAAGCCTCTGTCCAAGATGAAAAGATTGCGTACTTACGGGACAAGCAGGGGCTCGTGGAGACGACTTCCTTGTTGAAAAAGGAAGAGATTACTCTCAGGTTGGGAGGGAGCACTGATATGTTATTGATTTATGGGTAGTCATTTTCCAGTTCGGAAAATGGTCCAGGTTGGGCAATCACCTTCCAGTCTAGAAAGTGGTCCAAGATTTCTGACAGACATGCATTTTCCAGTTCGGAAAATGGTCCAGATCGGACTATCATTTTCGTAATGAAAATGGTTCGATAGATTGTTGATGTAACATAGACAACGATTCCCCTTGTGGCCAGTGGGGGAATGGTCTAGTACAATCATTCTTCTTGGCAGTCACTTTGAGTAGTGGTCAAGTAGAATGGTCTGCCTCATTGGGCAGTCATTCTTTCGAAGTTCACAGTTGTGAGCAATTTCGAAGAATGGTTCGTTTTGGAGGTTGGTGTAGGACAATCATTTCCATAGGAAATGGTCCAGACAGTCATTCCCTAGGGAAAACTCATTCTCTCCAGGTTGCACTATGATTAGTGTCGAAGGAATGGCCCGGTTAGGTGAATGGTCCAAGTTCAACAATTAGGGACATGCATTCCCTAGGGCAGACTCATTCTCTCTAGGTTGCACTATGATTAGTGTCGGAGGAATGGCCCAGTTAGGTGAATGGTCCAGGCTCAGAAATCAGGGACAATTATTCTTCTATGCTTGGGAAGAATAGTCCAGATTGCCCATGGCTGATGTTTTACTTTCTGAGGGTAGATGCTCTTCCAGATCTCACAGATGTGAGTGGAAGAATGGCCCAGATGATTCAATTTGTATCATGATATTGTTGATATTAGACGATATGATTTTTGTGGAGACTGTATGTCTCTGGACAGTAGTTGTATGCTACTGTGGTGGATGTGATTCACTGGTAGTGATTATGTGTCACTGGTTAGTAGCCGCGTGCTACTAGGAGTGGTTGTGTACCATTGGGTAGTAGTTGTGTACTATTATGGATGGACATAGTGGTGTTCTATTGGATGACATTGTTCTGATTGCCATGGAGACTATCACTTGTGTTGGAGATGATTGCCAGTTAGATGGATAGTCAGTGTGTTGATGGACAAACATTCTCCAGGTGGAGAATGGTCCAGGTTGAAAGATTACTGGTGGACAAACATTCTCCCTATGGAGAATGGTCCAGGTTGAAAGATTACTGGTGGACAGACATTCTCCATGTGGAGAATGGTCCAGGTTGACAGATTGTTGATGTACCATGGACAACTATTCTTCTAGGACATATGCTCGGATTAGAAGAATGGTCCGTCTCCCTGAGTTCACAGTAGTGACCAGAGTAGAGAGATTGGTACATGACAGATATTTTCCTTGAGTTCACAGTAGTGGCCGGAGGGAAAATGGTCCAGGACAGTCATTCTTTTATGACGTATGTCTGGATTAGAAGAATAGTCCTTGTAGCCCATGGCGAGGATTCCAGCATGTTGGAACAATTATTCTTCTAGGACAAATGTCCGGATTAGAAGAATAGTTCTTGCATCACTCTATGGAGTGAGTGACTTATTCAACATCATGCCCGATTGCTCAGATGGAGTATGACTTCGAGAGATGATGCAGTTGATGCTATCAAATGATACTGATAGTGATGATATTGCTCGTGAGTTGATCGACGTGATCATGAGATAGCCTGTGTGGCTATGATGATGATACCAGCTGAATGGTCTGTTTGTGCAAGACCATTACCTTTAATACCTCCCTAGCTAGGAGGGAGTGTTGATATTATGGTAGCTGTGGGAGGTATTGACCTCCATGTGTAGCCTTTCACAAGACTAGAATATTTCGGGAAGCAAGAGAAACCCTAAAACGTTGGATAATAACCCTAGGAGACAAGTCGACTCAAGAGAATATTTAATATTGAGTTATTAGCCTCTAGAAAGAGAAGTCGGCCCAATCAAGTGAGATAGAGCAGTATAAATAGAGGGCGCTAGAGCTCATTTGTCACTCTCACCCTCACAACTACATAAGGACTAGTGGTGCGCAAGTTTGGAGATGGAGTGCAACTGCAGCTGCTGCAACTGGCATTTTGGTTTTGGTTGGACTTTCTCTTGGTTATGGTTTGGACTTCCTCATGGTTATGGTTTGGACTTTCTGCTTGGTTTCTAGTTATTCTTGCTTGGTGTGCTACCCTTGGAGACAGGTGTGCTAGCCTTGGTTGGCTATTGGTCTGCTACTAGAATTATTCTGTTTGTCAAGGTTAAGGTGCTCGGGGGTGGCCTTTGTGCCTATGATTGGGTGACAATATTGCTATATTGTCTATGGAAAAACAAACACATCCCTTTATTTCTAACACCCTTAAGGTATCTCATCACATGCTTTGCAGCTACAAGGTGAACACGTTTGGGTTCCACAAGATATTGACTTAAGGTGTTCATAGCAAAGCATATATCTGGTCTGGTATTCGTCAGATACATCAGCGAACCAATAATCTGTTTGTATAGAGTAGCATCAACTAACTTTGACGAAGTATCAACCAAGAGCTTCAAATTTGTTTCCATGGGTGTGGCCATGGCTTTACATTCCAACATGTCAAACTTCTTCAGTGTTTCAACTGCATACTTCCCTTGGTTAAGGAAGATCTTCTCTGGGCTCTACCAAACTTCAAGACCTAAGAAATAATGCATCGGGCCTAGGTCTTTCATCTCAAATTCTGTAACGAGCTTCCCTTTGCAATCTGTGATGAGCTTTTCTTCTCCTGTCAAGAATAAGTCATCCACATATAGTAGCAATACAACTGGCTCATCATTCGTAACCTTGAAGTAAAGATTAGAATCAACTTTACTCTTGGTAAAGCCCAAGCTCGTCAGGAAACTATCAATTTTGCCATACCAAGCTCTCGGAGCTTGCTTCAACCCGTTCAAAGCTTTCTTCAACCCGTAGACATGATTTTTTCTATCTTCAACTTCAAACCCTTGTGGTTGTTCTATGTACACTTCTTCAATAACACCATTTAGGAAAGCTGTTTTCACATCCATCTGGTGCAACTTCCACTTCATTTTGACTGCAAGAGCTATGATGGTTCCGATAGAACTTAGAAGTGTATCTTGCTACAAGAGAAAATGTTTCTTCATAGTTAATACCTTCCTTTTGTGAAAATCCACGAGCCACAAATCTTGCCTTATATTTTTCAATACTTTCGTTTGCTGCATGTTTTATTTTGTATATCCACTTGGAAGATACCACATCTTTGTTCTTTGGCATGGGAACCTACTCCCCACACATCATTCTTTATAATGGACTGGTATTCTTCTGTCATCGCATTCATCCATTCTTTCTTTTGAACAACTTATTCAAAGCAAGTAGGTTCCTTATCTACAAAATCACACATCAAGGCCACATAGCTGGAGAATGGCTTAGGCTTCTTGCTTTGTATCATGGTTCCTTCTGGGGCACCATACTTCTCTGCATCTTGAATAAGTTCTCTCGCCCAAGCTGGCTTTCTTTTGTGAGAGATCGTCATACGAGGGAGGTTCTTGAGATTCTATCATATCATGATCTTCTGGAATCTCATCATCATGGGTAACTACAACTCCCTTAATGGGTTTTGCAACACTGAGAGCTACATGTTCTTCATACACTTCTTCTAACTGGCATTTCCTTGATCTCTTGAGTGTTGCATCTTCATCAAATGTTACGTCTTTGATCTCAATATGATGGTAACCTGGTATGTAGATTTGGAAGGCCTTAGAGACCTCACAATATCAACAAGTATTCCCTTCTTTCTTGAAGGATCCAACTTAGTTCTCTTTTCTTTCGGAATGTGTACAAATACTGGACAACCAAATATTTTGAGATGGCTTACTTCTGGCTTCTTTTCAGCGAACATTTCTTCGGGGGTTTTGAATCCAAGTGCACTATGGGATAATTTGTTCTGGACATATACTGTTGTTCTTAATGCTTCAGCCCATAAGTGCATTGGAAGATCTTGATCATGAATCATAGTCTTTACTGCTTCCATAATCATCCTGTTCTTTCTTTCTGCTACACCATTTTGTTGAGGATTATAGGGAGTGGTGAGCTCCGTCTTAATCCCGACATTTTCTGCAAAAGCTTCCAAGTTCATTTGAAGTGTACTCTCCTTCATTGTCTGGCCTGAGTTTCTTGATTTTCCTTTCAGAGAGGTTTTCTACCAATGCTTTGAATTCCTTGAACTTTCCAAGTACTTCATCTTTTGACTATAAGAAATAAACCCAAGTTTTACGAGAGTAATCATCAATAAATGATATATAATATACATACCTACTTAGAGAGGTTGATGGCATTAGACTGCATACATCTGAGTGGACAAGTTCCAAAATTCCTTCTGCTTTATTGTCGCTCTTTGGAAAAGGATTTTTGTGTTCTTTCCTTGTGC
>JASDQU010189637.1:0-20188 GCA_032191745.1 Picea mariana | reverse complement strand
AGAGGGCTTGGAGGAGGTCATGGTGAAGGACTCGATGGTGGAATCGACAAGGGTGGAGGAGTTGGAAGAGGACACGACGGGGGACTTGGTGGAAGAATTGGAAAGGGTAGAGGGGTTGGAGGAAGAGTCGATGGCAGAATAGGAAAAGGTGGAGGAATCGAGGGAGGATTCGGTGGTGGAATTAGTGACCAACAACCGATTTGAACAGGGGACAGAGTTTGACCTATGGATGAGGACATATGGAAATGTTTTATAGGTTGTCAATGGACAATGTAATATTCCCAAATGCTTTTTTTTTTTTTAAATGTCTTCCACGTAATTATGATAAATTTTGTCACCTTAAAAAAAAAAGTTAAATTATATGTAATTAAACTTTCAATACAATCACATATCTTAAAAATCATATCAAATATCATAAACATCATATGTTAGAACTACCTGCTATTTTTTCATTTTTTTTTTCAAATTGAGTTTTGACTATTTTTTAATGTAACTCTTGAATGCATAACATCACTTTAACTCAAATCTTCTTATTACTTTTTTAATAATAATTATTTTATGTTATTTTAATAATAATATTTTTTATTTTAATAATAATTTTTATCTTATTTTATTTTAATTAATTGTTAAAAAAACATTTTATAATTATTTTTTCATTGTATTATACGTTAAAATTAAAATAAAACAAGATGTATTTTACACTTTTGTATAAAAGAAGATGTATTTCATTGTACTCATCTTCTTCTTGCGAATGAGCGTAGCGGTCACATCTCTTCTCAGAGATAGGTTGCCACCATTCTAGCGAGTCTTTCACTCTGTAATTTTATAGTTTTGTACATTTCACTCATTAATAGAAATTGTGTATTAATGTATATATGTGTCTCTTGTTATATATATATATATATATATATATATTGCAATATCTAGATATAATTCTTTATTATATCTCTGCTCTCATTTTATGCTCAAAATAATCTGGATCAGTGGTATCAGAGCAAGCTACTCTTGGTTGTTTTTCAGTGCATGTCCCCGACGAGGCCTAAGTATAGAAAGTTGGGTCTTGAGCTTGTCTCTCTTGAGGGCAATGGATCTCGCACGCCTAAGAAACCCTCCATGGAGGAAGAAAAGAAAAATGACGGAGCATAAGATTCTATTAATCTGTTGTTGGAGCAAACTCTCATGCGACAAAGGGACGAAATGATAGAGAATTTTTCCTAAATTCTTCAACACCTACCTATAACAACAGATGTGTCTTCATCAAGCAGTCATTTTGGAGGCACCACTCCTTTCAAGGTACAAATTAATTTTGATATTTTCATATTTGAAGGTCAAATGGATGTGGATGTTCTGGAAAAATGGTTAAATATGCTAGAAGGTTATTTCTCTATGCACAATTTTTCCAACATGGAAAAGATCACCTTCACACTCCTTAAGGCTCTCCCACATGTCAAACATTGGTGGGAAACTTACTGCGAGCAAATTTCCACAGAGGAGTCTGGAATGTTTGAGGTTGAACCTAGTTGGGAATATTTCATAGATGTCGTCAAGGAACAATATTACCATGTTGGAAACTATGAAGACCAGTATATGAGATGGACCACACTACGTCAAGAGAGGGGCCAAGTAGTGACGAAGTTCACCAATACCTTCCATACCTTGCGCACCAATTTGGGTATCAAATATTCTAAGTGGCATTTGGTTCTGAAATACTGTGGGGATGATCCAGGAGGATCTCGGTGGCCACCCACCTTGTCCAACTGGCTCAAAACAATTTTTTTTGCAACTTACTATTTTTAGCAGCTTTTTCAGTTCCTGAACTTCTAGGGCCATTTTGAATGATCCGTATTTATGAGCGGAACAAAATGAAACCACAAATTTATAATATTAATAAAGAGACAAAGTGAAAAATAACAAAGATACAGTAAAACTTGGCTTATATTAAATAAGAAATATGTTGAAAACTGTAAAATGTAGACTAAAAACAAGCTTTCTAGAATGGTGGCAGCTTGTCTTTGAGAAGAGATGTGATGGCTACGCTCATTCACAAGAAGATCAATACAATGAGGCTCTGAAGGCCCTTTTACAATAAACATGAATGCCAAAACCCTAGACATCCAAAAACATAACCCTAGGAGATGAAGCATCAAAAGTCATGTGGGCCCCATTGGGGTACGTTAGTACATCAACTTCCCAGGGTTGTAACTTTTGCATATGATCTTCATTTACACTCCTCTGCCTACTCGTGACAGGCCCTGGGAATCCATCTCAATAGACTACATGTCGGGCCTTCCGTCCACCAAGCGGGGAAATGACTGTGTTTTTGTGGTTGTTGATCATTTTTCCAAGATGATGATTTTGTCCACCTACAAGAAGAGCATCATGGCGGAGGCCATTACCAAGGTCTTTTTTGAACAAGTGTGAGTACACTTTGGGATCCCACAACCCATTATCTCATATCAGGACAGTCGGTTCCTCAACACATTATGGTTGATCCTCTGGTCACTGCTGGACACCAAGCTCACCAAGTCCATTGCCTTCCACCCCTAGACGGATGGCCAAACCGAGGTCGTCAATCGGATGATCATGCACATCATGTGCATGTAAAATTCCAAGAACCCCCGCACTTGGGATGAGAGTCTTCCCTATGTTCAACACAACTACAAAATAACCATACATATCTCAACTGACCACAACCTCTTCAGTTGGGGTTGGGATTTCAACCATTGGGTCCCATGGATGTTGCACTACCCCTTGCGGCCACCCTGGTAGCTCTCCAATTGGAGCTGACAGAGCCACCTGGTTCATTGATCAGATCTAGCACATCCACCAACATGTTCAGGATATTTTACAAAAGTCCAATTTCAAGTACAAGCAACACCATGATCAACACCGGGTGCCACACCAGTTTCAGGTGGGAGACAAATTTTGGTTGCACTTGCAGAAAGAACGCTTTACAGGGCCTCATCAGAAGCTTCGTCCACTCCGTTATGGACCCTACACCATCACCAAGGTTGTGGGTGACAATGATTTTGAGCTCAACCTTCTCCCATTCCTTGTCTTGCACCCAACATTCAATGTCGATCTCCTTCAGCCTTATTTTCCACAATTATTGGACACCTCAGAGATAGTAGAACAATTGACACCAACCGAGTTCAATCCCGATTGCATGGAATAGGCATCCACTGATCATATCATGGACACACGAGTCAAGTGCACTCACTAGCAGAGGATTCGACTTTATCGAGTTGTCAAAGCAGGGCAGCTCCTACACCAAGGCAAGTGGCTCACCAGGGGCCAAATTCAACATAAATTTTCTCATCTGATGGGGGCACTCAATGAAATGGATACCATTGCTTCCTAAGGGGGGAGGGGGAGGATTGATCTAGGAGGATCTCAGTGGCCACCCACCTTATCCAACTGGCTCAAAACATTTTTTTTGGCAACTTACTATTTTTAGTAGTTTTTTGATTCCTGAACTTCCGAGGCCATTTTGAGGGCCTAAATGACACTTTTTTGTGATCAAGCACCTCAATGATAATCAAAGGCTTTGATTGAGCCCCCTAAATGAAGCTCCTCGTCAATACCTTTCCAACGAGCTATTGTGCGCCCTAAACGGAGATCATATGCAAAAGTTAGGACCCCGTGAAGTTGATGTACTAACTTACCCCAACAGGGCCCACATGACTTTTGACGCTTCATCTCCTAGGGTTAGGTTTTTGGATGTCTAGGGTTTTAGAATTAATGTTTATTGTAAAAGAGCCTTCAGAGCCTCATTGTATTTATCTTATTGCGAATGAGTGTAGTCGTCACATTTCTTCTCAGAGATAAGCTACCACCATTCTAGCAAGCTTGTTTTCAGTCAACATTTTATTGTTTTCAATATATTTCTTATTTAATAGAAGCCAAGTTTTACTGTATCTTTTTTATTGTCCACTCTGTCTCCGTGTTAATATTATAAATCTGCGGTTTCATTTCGTTCTGCTCATAAATCTGGATCAGGGGCTCTATATAGGTACATCCAAATTGAAATGGAGTTTCTGGACATCTCATCGTTGGGAGCTACTTATCAATATGTTGTCAAAATCGAGCAAAAATTAAGCACTAGAACAAACGGGAGTTCAGGTCTTCAAATCCGCAACAACCAAAGTATGATAAAGACAACCCTAACAAACAACCTCCCGAAAACCAGTCCAAAACACAGGAAAAGAAGGGTAAGGGAGAGACAAAGAATGACAGTGGAAAGTGGTGCGATTTCCACAAAAGCCCCTAGCACAACACTGATGAATGTCACTTAAAACAATCATTAGTGGTCAAGATCAAAGACAAAGAGTCGAAATTGGATTCCGAATATGATTCAGAAAATAATGGAAGGAGACAAATCATTGATGCCGACCCCACTTCCACTATCGCAACCACAACAATCCAACCAGAAACACCCGTAGATCCCGAAGAGGGGGAGCGCCTCTTCCATTCACATATGTGGGTGAAGGGGATCCCATTGCATTTCATTGTTGATAGCGAAAGCCAAAATAACTTCATCTCAGCAGAGGTCATCAAACAGTTGGGATTGCCAACAACACCACACCCATAGCCATACAGCATCGGGTGGCTTCGCCAAGGACAAGATCTTTGTGTCAGCCAATAGTGTCGCTTGTCCTATGGCATCAAGCCTTTTGAGGGTGAGGTATTGTGTGATGTTTCCCCACTAGATGTCTATGATGTTCTTTTGGGCCAACCATATATGTGGAAGCGCCATGTTGTTTATGAGTCTTGACCCCGTAGTGTCATTGTTACTCTGGGGGCTCATCTCTACAAGATACCAGAGGTAGTTCCGACTACTGTTTTGACACAACAGTGCAACAAAGTTGTCTCTCATACGACAAAGTTTAGCTTCTTCACGATTTGGGCAGGAAGTGAACAGAAGGACACTATGACCACTACGACCTCGGTTCCAGCCCCCTTTATCCAGCAGAAGCAGGTCGACAAAATTGAAACAAAGCACAAAGATTCCTTATGCCCATAGTCATCTCATGTAGTCAGACTTGTTAACAAGGTCCAGCCCCTCCAACATCATGTTCATGACATCCTTCCACAAGTCAAGCAACACAACGTCTCTAGCAAGGCAAGCATCTCACCAAGGTTCAAATTCAACAAACGCTTTCCCATCTCCCACGGGAACTCAACGCAATGGAGACCATTTCTTCCCAAGGGGGGAGGATTGATCCAAATGGATATCAGTGACCACCCACCTATTCCAACTAGCTCACATGCAATTTTCATCATTGGCAATTATTTCCTAGATTTTTGAGTCCTAAACTTTCGAGGCCGTTTTGAGGCCCTAAACAACATTTTTGGAGCTTGCTAAAGTCTAATTGTGGACGAAGATAGAGTTTGACATCATAATGTGTATTCCTCGGATAGACCTTTCCAACGGGCTATCGTGCGCCTAAAATGGAGATCGTATGCAAAATTTATGACCCCGGGAAGTTGTTGTACCAACTTACCCCATCAAGGCCCACATGACTTTTAGCACTTCATCTCCACATTGGGGCTACAAACCTTTTGGATTTTCATCTTTTGGGGGCTAGGTTTTTGGATGTTTAGGGTTTCTCCATTTATGTTAAAAAGGCCTTTCGAGCCTCATTGTACTCATCTTCTTCTTACAAATGAGTGTAGTGGTCACATCTCTTCTGAGAGATAAGCTTCCACCATTCTAGCAAGTCTTTCACTCTATAATCTTACAATTTTGTACATTTCACTCATTAATAGAAATGGTGTATTATTGTATATTTGTGCCTCTTCTTAAATATATCTAATACATCTCTGTTACATTATTGGATCTATTGCAATATCTCGATATAATTCTTTATTATATCTCCGCTCTCATTTTGTGCTCAAAATAATCCGGATCACTAAACCACTAAAAGATTGAAGAGGGACGGCACTCTTCAAAATAAAATAATATCAAAAGCACTATTAAAACTAGATTTAAAGAGAAATTGTAGTACCACGAAGAAATAGAGAATAAGAAAAAAAGTTAATGTTTTACAAAGAGATCATTAACCCCAAGCTAAAAGATCAAAACTAATATTTTTTAATTGTTAATTTAATATATAAGAATAACATTGTTAAAATAAGAATGCATTCTCAAAAACTTCATAGTGAAACTAAGCATTGAACAAGATTTAAATACTATGGAAAAAACTGAATTATAATCTTTGTGATACTAAGAAAGTAAAGGACGAAAAGTTGTTTATCTTCCAATGCCTTTTCTATATGTATATTAAGGATTAATTCTATAATATTTGTAACACTAATGATCTTCGTAACTTGTTGGCTCATAAAAACTGTAGATTTTAACCTTGTACAATATCTACTACAAACATATATTCAGTAAAAGAACATAAAAGATACAATGGGAAATACAAACATTACACAGAGATTTTTCCCCTGGAAACCCAAACCGGGAAAACCAACATATTCTATATTCATTCACAATGATACATTGTTTACAATACAATATACATATAGGAGCCAACAACATCCAAAACCCTAACCCAATGACTTGGATTAGTCAACAACCCTAATTCCTTAACTGGAAATAGAAAACCATCGACAAAGAAACCATGTGCCAAAAAAACACCTAAAATCATTTTTTGAGGAAGAATTTTTTTCTCAAGGATGTTGCACCTCTGATAATTTTTTTTCAAACACTACTACTTGTGCAAAGAATATAACACATACCCAACAAAAACTAAAGAAAACTAGGAAAAACATTTGCAATCTTTTCGATCGATGTTAAATCAAATCAATTAATTATCAATTTTCTCAAGGTTTGATAAACCAAAATTGATCTCAATAAATGGTAATCATCATCATCATATCCTCAATTGTCTCTTTCATACCAATGCAAGAGCTCAAATGCCTAAATTCATTGTTAAGGAGAAAATTGGTCAAAAGAAGAAATAATTAGTGAAGTATACTTCTTATGCGGGTTTCTCCTTCTTGCTATCTTTAAAGTTTATTTCTGGTCAATTGGGTCGTAGGCTCATGGTTATTGTTAAAGTGAGTTTTTGCACCTCCCACTAAGGTTCAAATCCTTCAAAGATATATCTCACCATTTGAGGGACGTACCACTCATGTAAAAACGCCATCTCATGTATTTGGGATCAAATATAAATTTTAGATAAATTCGATAAAATATATACCCCGCCTACAATATTGCAATCAAAAGAAAAAAATATTATGAACCAATTATATTTAATTATAATATTCCCAAAATAAAGAAAAACATGTTTCCCACAAAACTTTAAACGAAAGTATCTAGTTGAAAAACAATAAAACTCATTTGCTTCTTATCCTTTTTAACATTTACCATTTTTTTTTGTAAATAATCTAGAGTCATTATATTTCCATTGAAATATAAAACATAGGTTTTGTTGTTGGCCTGCCCGCGGGGAAACTAGACCAACAAAAAAACAATAACTTGTCCAATATAGTATGAGAGCTCTATCTATGAAAGATAGTTAATTTTCTAAGATACAAACTAAAAGTATACCTCTTATCACTATTGTTCTGCATCCTAGTATGTATTATGCTAAAATGAGGTAGAGGGATAATCCCCAGACCTCTCAATATAAGCCACAAAACAAAACCAGAGATTCATGAACCTAGATCATTCTATTGTAGTGAGGTCGGGTGTGATGTCCAGACCTCTCATCATAATCCACAAAATTGAGATGCAGGGAGACATAAAAACCTATTGAATTTGACGACCCTTCGTTGTCGGGACCTGAGGCTGAGTATATTCAAGATTCTTCAAATCCATACCAGCAACCTTGTCTGCGAACATGTTCAATTTGTGGTCGATCAACTTCACCTGGAGTTGCAAGTCATCCAACTACATGAGAACCTCATGTCGAGCCTCATGGTGATCCAGAAGAATGTGACCCATGAGAGTTTCTAAATGCCAGTAAATGTTGATTGTCTTTAAGTTACGAGAGAGTCACCCCCAGATGGTGCCCGTATTAGAAACCCAATGGATGGTAGTCTGGGAGACCTCCTCATCAAGAATGAATTTTCTCAGTACCCGTATGCCATCTTCTGTTGCCTCAATCTCAACTTGGATATATGGGGGAGAGAGGGTGTGATATGACTCGACAAAGCTTTCTGCAACATCTATGTGCCTAGAGATAGAGTTGGTGTGAGGGCGACTGGAGGAGTAGCCATGAGTGAGACGGGAGGATCTGTCATGATCCATAGCTGGAACACAGAAGGGGAGACACGCATAATGAAGAAGCGGAGGGGAAATGATGCGAGCTGGAGTGACGTCGAGAACAAGAAGTGGAGAATGGAGCTAGTGAACCTTGGAAAGAATAGGAGGATGATAGGGGATATGTGCATAGGGAAGGAAAGGTAATATTCCCAACCAAATATGACACAAAAATCAGATCTAACTAGTTGAGAACTTTCGTCAAACACTTTGCGTGTTTGCTCAAAGTTCTTGGGAGAATTGACTCTCTTGTTGTCCCAACTCTCAAGGAAGATTACTAATGTGTTTATAAGGTCAATGGGATGAGTTTCAACCTCCTTAGAACCCCCAAAGTGTCTGTTGTTATGATTATTTGCTTGTTGTTATGTATATGACAGTTTTCTCATTGAGGCATTATGTCAAACAGATTGCATGCATGGATGTAGCTTGCATTTCCATCCATGTTTTTGAGTTTAATCTTGTATAAAACAACATGAATTCATAAGGAACATAGACTAGAATAAACATAAGAGTAAATGCAAGAAATACACAACAAAAGCACAAATACCTCCACACAATCCTTGCTTGTTTATTTATTATTAATGGTTGTCCAATGGTAGTAATTTCCATATCTGATATAAGTAATACAAAAACCACTTTATTGGCCTATAATGGCTCCAAAAGGAAAGGAAATAGTACCAATGATCTGTCTTTTCGATCCCAGATGTTATATCATCCAAAATCCACAAATTTCATACCTAGAAATGTGCCCTCCTTGTTGCTTACGCCATGCTGAAATATGCACAATAAATATGATGTAAAATCTTCATGAAATGGTTGCAACTTGTAGATCTGATGATGGCTAACTCATATGTGAAGATCCCTTTGTTGTAGAAGACAAATCTGCTCACAAATCACTGGATCTCAAACCCCCAATACGTCGTCCTTCATGAAATTCACCCAACTATGAAAAGAAATAAATATGGAGATTGGGAGCCCCCCACAGTGCCAAGGAAAGTCATTGTTAGTGAGCCAAAGACAACCCCAATCATATATCCTCAAGATCTCCCTCCAAAAATCCAAATCGAACTATCCTTGACTGAATAGTGCACCCTCTCTGCATAAAACCCTCAACAGATGCACCTCTCTTCACTAAAGATGCACCAACTAGAACTGAACTGGAATAAAATGACGAGGGTGGAATCTTTCACCACCTTGGCCAAGCTTGGATCAGGAATGGGGGAATCTTTCACTCCCTTGTTGATCTCAAGGGTTTATTTAGTCAAAACCCTCAAAACCCTCAAGTACCTTGAGCTCTCTAGCCAAGAGGCCAGACATCAAAATATCAATCAACATAATTAGAGAATATGAGCCCCCGTCTCTCTTTTATACCCGTTTTCACCTTTTTCCCTTCAAGTGACTTTTAATTCATCTTTAATTTTTTTTCATAAAATCACTTTATTAATTTAATGTACCTTTTTACTCCAAAAAGTTATTAATTTACCCCTATGACTTCTCCGGCCATTGAAATCCACTTTTCTTCATCCTATCCTATAGATATTTTCGCCCGGGTTCCAACGAGCTATTACACTAAGGTGTTTCTCCAAGAAACAAACCCCAAATAACACCTTCGATGTAATTAATTAAAATATGCTCAATAATAACCCAAAATTATGGAAATCGTCGGAATATCAAGGGACCAAGAGAGAACTGTGCAGAAATGATCACGATGATGAAAGATGGTGAATGGGTTAGCCTGGACCCCGTAAAACTCCTCCAAAATTCCCGAGCTCACTATTATCTTCATTTTACTCCTCTGGTCAAGCTGACATAAACTCATAAAGTCTCCATTGACTACAAGGCAGGGGAATCCAAAAATGGGAACATTATAGTCCCCCCTTCCCAAAGATTTCTTGTCCTCAAGCAATGCCATCACAACTCTTTGATCAACAATTTGTACCGAACTGAAACTAAGAGTGATCCCTGGGTCCCAAACTAATATGAAAGACGTGGAACACCTATCACCCATGATATTGTCTTGCAATATACTCACACAAGAGCCCACATGAAGATCACCGATCAATAAAGAAAATAGATACTATAAAAACTCAATCCACCCCTCATATAATTCCCACCTAAGACACCAATCCAATTCTCCATATGTATAAGCTCCCGAAATTCATGGATGACTCTCCTAGCTTCCCAACTCTGAACCCATGGAATCCCAAGGGTAGACTCCTGAAAATCAGAACTTTCTCTCTCATCTCTAATGGTAGCTAAATTGTCAAACAACGTAATCCCAGGGTCCCAAACTAGTCCTAGAAGGGAACCACCATGTTTTCTCTACACCACTTTGATCATCATTGTCTGACCAACGTGCCCATTCTGCATCCTCCTCTCTAGGAACCCCAAGTTGAAATCCCTGAAGGGACTAAAACCACTATCATGAATCATCCCCTACAAAGGTGTCTCGGTGAAGTCTAAATCTGCAAATCCACTTCGAACCTAGGTATCAGGAAAGAAAGTTTATCTTGCCATATAAAGTAAGTCTCAACCTTCCCACTATTGACATCCCAAACATAGAGTAGATCTATCACTGCCACAACTCTATCAGTCATCATCACCATCCAACGTAATCAACCATTCAAATGAATGCCTGGATCCCACCAAAGAATTGGAAGTCCACCACTCCCAAGGCCTGTTGACTATTGTTGTGCTACACTTATAACTATTGGAATCTAGTCGAGCCTCATTTCTAATCCATGTATGTAATCAACCAATAGAAACCAGATACTAGGAACCAAATCCATGTATGCAATCAACCGATGGAAATCAGATACTAGGAACCAAATCCATGAATGCAAATATGCCATTCTCCTACCAACCCACACCCAACTCTTTATAATGCCCCCTGTCTCACCCAACTGTCTCAAAGGATTCTCCCATGTCCTGCTATATATACTGAGAGCATCAAAGAACAGAAACAAAAAAACATTGATACCACTGTACCCCTCTGCATAACATTGTATACCACTCCAAACCACTGCATATTGTTGTATATTGCTACATATCATTATGTATCTTGTATGTGCCAATGTATCTGTCACTACACTACTCTCAGTTAAACCTGGGTCCCAAATGGATGTGCCCTCATCTGTAATATACCTATCCCCAAAATCCTTGGACGCATATACTTCCTTGTTAACTGATCCACAAGGTATTTGCTCAACTATCTTAGCAGTGATCATGACTCAAGCCTTGAATGGGATCTCCAAAAGAAGCGGCTCATGATTCCCATATTGCAAAACATGTGCATAATCAAAATCACGTGGGTCATATCTCTCTGCAAACGCCTATAAACCCTCCATGTCACCAACATCCTCTAGTGACATAACTGAAACATATGTCTGACTCTCAACTGAGATGGATGTAGTGGATACTTGACTAGACTCCTCAAGGAGCTACTCTAATATGGACTTTGATTCTAGAAGGACTATCTGTGTGCTCTTCAAGAATTCTTGTGCGCTCACCAACTCATGAGTGAGTCGATCCACCTCATTCTCCTTCTCCTCCAAAAACTGATGGTACATCTCACCAATCTCTAGAAGGTAATCTCTATCCATAAGGAGATGTTCGTAGTTGGTCTTCATCACTGTCACTCTCTCTCTAAGTGTCTGAAAGTCCTCAATGGAAAACTCTCCATTGGAACTATCTTGTGTCACTGTGGATCTCCAACAATATCCTGCCACCAATGCGTGTGTATCATCAAGATGCCTCATGGCCGCCACGATCATATCCTCTCCGATCTTCAGTTGTCTTGCCAAGTGTCGCGAATCATGCATATCAACACCTCTATCGCGCTGAAGTGCTACCTCGTAACTCTTTCCTCTAAGGTCAACTGCGGAATCCTCATAAGTGCATTCTCCAAGAATTGTTGTGCTACTTTTGTCAACATCAGTTGTGCCTCCTAATAACATCATGCAACTCTGACTACTACCTATCATTGTAGATCCTACAACCCCTAACATTGTCTTGTGTCCCAGTTGTATCAATGTATCACTCAATCCATGAATTTCAATTGGATCCTGACCCTAAATGGACGTATCCTCATCACTAGTGTCGTATAATCCTGGATCCCATATAGATGTGTCCTTATCTGAACTGTCCCTGGCTATGGAATCCACATGTGCATGCTCAATTGTCTCATAGCTCTCCAATAATGGTGGCTCATGTGACATGTGAACACACTCAGTCGTCTTTGGGTCACGTCCCTTCATAATCATCTATGATCTTGAGTGCCTCTCCAAGTCATGAGACTCCAACAAATTATCCATATGAATATCCTGTAAGGTGAGTCCCTGCTCCAAAGATGACTCGCCCCGTGTCAATGCTCCATCACCCTTGGGTGTATCCACACCTAAATCATCTTGAACCTCGTCACAAGGTGTAGATGCTACCTCCTCCTCATAATCTGATGGGTTATCCTCCAGACCATCACATGTGCTAATGTCATCAAGTGGTATGGTCAGATAAGGCTCAAGCTTGTTTGCTCAATGCCCCATCACATACATAGAAAGTCTATGGCCAGTTGAAGAAACACCCTTCTCGCTTCCTCCCAATTAAGCTCGTATAACTTCCACCAACTACCGTGGAATATCATCACTCTTGTCCAACATAAGAGTCATAATTGATTGCATTGATTTTATCACATTTCTTGGATGAACTTCACAGATAATAGAGAAGAAACTATGAAACATCTAAAGGATAACATCATGACATCCAATATCCCACGTCACCACACATGTCCCAAACCTTTCCATTGTCTCCAAAAGGGTTACCATCCTTCCAAACAAGGGACTATGTACATCAACCAAACCTCAAAAAGTGGAAATAATAAGCTGAAAGACACCCCTCATCGCATCATCTTCATAAGGAACATATGGCACTGAGATCATGATGATCTCACTGATGCATGTGGCCACCATAAGTGACACACCTCCATCCTTGTGTCTCAATAATGTTGGCATAGCTAAAGCTTCCCTTAATGGGTGTATTGCATCTAACATAACCTGTGAAGGAGATTGATCCACCTTAGACAAAATCTCTGTTGTTGGCTTGAGAATTGTAAGGAGAGTAAACTTGAAGTGAGGGAGTGATTGTAGCTTCATTCCTACCTCAAACACCTGTTGTTCTAACTAGTTTTTCATCTTTCCTTTACCTACTGTATGCTTCATTAGCAATCCTCACAGGCTGGGAGGATTTAGAATTTGTTACCATTGTAATATTCCCAACCAAATCTGACATAAAAATCAGATCTAACTGGTTGAGAAGTTTCATCAAACACTTTGTGTGTTTGCTCAAAGTTCTTGAGCAAATCGACTCTCTTGTTGTCCCAACTCTCAAGGAATATTATCAATGTGTTTAGAAGGTCAATAGGATGAGTTTCAACCTCCTTAGAACCCCCAAAGTGCCTTTTGTTATGATTATTTGCTTGTTGTTATATATATGATAGTTTTCTCATTGAGGCATTACGTCAAACAAATTGCATGCATGGTTGTAGCTTGCATTTCCATCCATGTTTTTGAGTTTAATCTTGTATAAAACAACATGAATTCATATGGAACATAGACTAGAATAAAAATAAGAATAAATGAAAGAAATGCATAGCAAAAGCACAAATACATCCACACAATCCTTGCTTGTTTATTTATTATTAATGGTTGTCCAATGGTATTAATTTCCAGATCTGATATAAGTCATACAACATCTACTTTATTGGCCTATAATCGCTCCAAAAGGCAAGGAAATGGTTTCAATGATCAGCCTTTTTGATCCCCTAATGATGGCTGCCAAAAATAGATGGTATATCATGCAAAATCCACAAATTCCATACCCATAAATGTGCCCTCCTTGTTGCTTATGCCCTGCTGAAATATGCACGATAAATCTGATGTAAAATCTTCATGAAATGGTTGCAATTTGTATATTTGATGATGGCTAACTCATATGTGAAGATCTCATGGTTGTAGATGACAAATATGCTCACAAATCATTGGATCTCAAACCCCCAATATGCCCTCCTTCATGAAATTCGCCCAGCTATGAAAAGAAATAAATATGGAGGTTGGAAAACCCCAACAGTGCCAAAGGAAGTCGTCCTTAGTGAGCCAAAGACAACCCCAATCAGATCTCCTCAAGATCTCCCTCCAAAAATCCAAATCGAACTATCCTTAACTGAACATTGCACCCTCTCTACATAAAACCCTCAACAGATGTGTCTCTCTTCACCAAAGATGTACCAACTAGAACTGAACTGGAATAGAATGACGTAGATGGAATCTTTCACCACCTTGGCCAAGATTGGATCAGGAATGGGAGAATCTTTCACTCCCTTGCCGATCTCTAGGGTTTATTTAGTCAAAACCCTCAAAACCCTCAAGTACCTTGAGCTCTCTAGCTAAGAGGCTAGACATCAAAATATCAATCAACATAATTAGAGAATATGAGCCCCTATCTCTCTTTTATACTCCTTTTCACCTTTTTCCCTTCAAGTGAATTTTAATTCCTCTTTAATATTTTTTTTCATAAAATCACTTTATTAATTTAATGTACCTTTTTACTCCAAAAAGTTATTAATTTTCCCCTATGACTTCTCTAGCCACTGAAAGTTACTTTTCTTCATCCTATCCTGTAGATATTTTTGCCTCGGTTCCAACGAGCTATTACAATAAGGTGTTTCTCCAAGAAACAAACCCCAAATAACATCTTCAGTGTAATTAATTAAAATATGCTCAATAATAATCCAAAATTACGGAAATAATCATAATGCCAAGGAACCAAGAGAGAACTGTGTGGAAATAATCAGGATGATTAAATATGGTGAATGGGCTACCTAGGACCCCATAAAACTCCTCCAAAGTGTCTGAGCTCATTGTTATCCTCATTTTACTCCTCTGGTGAGGTTGGCATAAACTCATAAAGTCTCCTCTGATTGCAAGGCAGGGGAATCCAAAAATGGGAACATTATAGACAACCAAGGATGAGGTGGCCAAGGATGAGAGGATATGAGTGTAGGATAATGCCATTAAGGCCGACGAGATATGTCGTATCCACCACTATACGCAGGAGGAAATTCAACATAACCAGGTGAGTCGTCTCGTACCATATATGAGAGTCGAGGACAGAGGTGATGGGAAGATGATGGTGATTCATAACAAGAAACATGCAAGGAGGTGCAACAACCAAAGGAGAAATAAAGATGTATGAGTGTGGGAGGTGGTGGACGAGGATGGAGGGTAGTTGTCTTCGTCGTGAATCGCCACGTGGGGGGGGATGAGAAGGGTCCCGCCCGCGTTTAGAGTGCATCCCTAACTCCCGATGTGGGGGATTTTTAACATTTAACTTATCTTACTTCATTTAATCATTTTAAAAATGGTCATTTAATCTCCTCCAACATATGGATTATGATGTTACCTCAAACTTCAAAACAAATATATATGTATAGATGTTACCTCAAACTTGAAAGCAAATATATGTAAATATTATGCTAAAGATGTAAAGATAGTCATGTTTCTTGAATTGAGGATAAAAGGGTGTTATGGGTAATAAGAAAAAAGTCTCACTTTAAAATCATTTTCTTGGTAAAGACGCTTAATGTAATACAACTTCAAAGATAGAAGAGAATCCACCATAAAACTTGCAAGATAAATCTTTGAACATCAAAGATAGCAAATCATTCACCATGAACAACACCAAAAGTATAGAGAGAAGAACCCTTAAGGTACAGTAACACTCTCAAATACTCTTTATGGAAGGAGTCACTTCACAAGCCATGCTTACTACAAGACAACACAATTCAACACATATCTTATACAATGATACTCATGTGCATTTATACTTTCTCATGAGTATTCTTATGTGTCTTATGCCAACTAGCCCTTATTACTATATTATTTCCTTTTAGTTACATATTGGACATATTATTTCCTTTTAATTACATAGCGGGTCTATTCCAATATTATGGCTAGATTATATTCATTATCTCCTTAGGTACCTCCCTAGGTACACTACACTTACCATCTTTGAGGCTTATTTGAAATAATCCATAAAATAAATATACTTTGAACGTTGAATTTTTTGAATGTTGCTAAAAAAGGTTAATGATAGCATAATAACAAGAAAAATCCAAACCAATGGTCCAAACTTCCTCCAAGAAAAGTCCAAAGCACTAAGATAATAGGTGAAACTAGAAAAATAGGATATTAGCAAAGCTTAGGTTTTATAGAACATCTTTATTAGCATATGTTAAACCTTTCTCAATGTCAACGAGACTTTAGTAAGGTTAAAATGTTATATAATATATTAGTATATGTTAAAGTTTTGCCAATGTCGATAGACTTTTGTTCATTAGTTAAGGTTAAAATGTTATAAGTTGTCCTATAATGTTTTAAGGTATGGTTAGGGTTGGAATTTAAAAATGAAACATCTCATCAAATTTGATTGTTTTGATAATTGCATTATTCGTTTTGGCATTCTTAACGAAGAATGATAATGATTTTGGGGAATTTTTAACTGTACTTGAGCAAATTAGCCTATAACAGAGAATTTATCTTCCACATACATAACATAATTTGTTAGTCAAATTCTATCCCCAAATATAATTTGTTATATCTAATTTATACATCGTTATACAAAATAATGAGAAAAGTGAACAAATCTGGAAAGGTTTGGGAAAAAATACTTTTGCATACTTAACATATAAAGCAAAGTACATATTTTTTTTTATGTAGTATATTCCTTGAAGATATATTTATGAAAACACTTTAAAAAATAAAGTACATATTTTTTTTTTAATGTAGTGTATTCCTTGAAGATATATTTATGAAAACACTTTAAAAATAAAATTCAATAACTTGTTAATAGTAAATTATATATCAATATTATTCTTATTCTTAAATGTTATGTATGTTTTTTAATATTTATGATAACACTTTAAAAAAATAAAATACAATATTCAATAACTTGTTAATAGTAAATTATATATCAATATTATTCTTATTCTTAAATGTTATGTATTTTTTTAACTCAAAACATTTTTGTCAAATTAAAGTATTATTTTAACTTAAAACATTTTTGACAAATTAAAGTAGATTAAAGTACATATTTTTTTTATGTAGTATATTCCTTGAAGATATATTTATGAAAACACTTTAAAAAATAAAGTACATATTTTTTTTTAATGTAGTGTATTCCTTGAAGATATATTTATGAAAACACTTTAAAAATAAAATTCAATAACTTGTTAATAGTAAATTATATATCAATATTATTCTTATTCTTAAATGTTATGTATGTTTTTTAATATTTATGATAACACTTTAAAAAAATAAAATACAATATTCAATAACTTGTTAATAGTAAATTATATATCAATATTATTCTTATTCTTAAATGTTATGTATTTTTTTAACTCAAAACATTTTTGTCAAATTAAAGTATTATTTTAACTTAAAACATTTTTGACAAATTAAAGTAGATTTAAAGCAATTACAAAGAACGCAACTCATAAAACCTGAGCATATTTCCAAAATGTTAAGTCTTATTGATGTGTAAGAAGGTGCCAAACAAAGAAGGCAACCCATAAAACACCTTTGACTGAGAAAGGATATTATCATTTTGATGGCAAAGCTTTTAGTTTATGAAGTTTTTCTTTTTTAAACCGTGTGTCATTATTATTCTGAAATGGGAGACACTTGTACTCTGTTCTTTTTTAACTGAAAACATTTTTGTCAAATTGAAGTGGATTTAAATCTTCAAAACAAATATGCAATTCTTTATTTTTTTTAGGGAAGCAATTTATTTCTACACCTAATATCGAAAAATGAAAAATGTTATAAGTAAAAATTATTAAAATTAGCAAAATTCATCTTAACTCTAGATTTTTTTTATCAACAATGGTTTAGTTTTTCTATCTATATTGAATACATTTGGGGTTTGTAAGCTTCAATTAAGAATGCATCACAAAGATAACAATGACAAGAAAGTTACTCGCATGAACTTAGTGACTTTCAACCAAAAAACATCTTCCACATGCATGACATAACTTTCATAGGGATGGAGTTGGTTCCAAGTTCAAGCACTTTTGATGAAATAGATACACGTTGAACTTGGGATCTAAGTTAAAGGAAGCTACACTCTAATCTTTGCAATGCAATTTATGGGGAAATGTTTTCTTGAAATAGATTGAAGAGAAATACCACAAATTTCTCAATATTCTAAAATAAATAACAAGCAATAAACATAGGCCTTTGCGAGATTTCCTTTGAAAGGCATATTATCTTTCTTTAAATTTAACAAAGCTTTTCTAGTTCATAACCATATTATCTTGCTTTAAATTTCAAAAATCTCTTTCTAAAAAATATAAGATCTTGGAATCATAGGTGTTAACAATCAAGATGAAGGACAAGATTTCTAGGTAACTAAAGCTTATCACAATGTGTAAGAGCTCCTTCCAAATTTGAAAGGCGTCAACCAATAAATTGCCATTTATAGTAAAGGAAGCAACCAATAAATTGCCATTTATTGTAAAGGAAGCAATCCTTGCTTATTGTAGGGCAATGAATGGGGTTAATGCTAAATAATGATCTTCAACATATATGCTTCAACTGCAATATACCATATTGGAAGGTGTTGCTTGCATGTGTTAAACCAAAGAGCCAATGCTCTTCCAAACTTAGTTAGGTCTATTGGGATTCAAACCCACCCCCTAATCACAAGGAACAAGAACCTCAAAATTGTCATAGATCGCTCGTTCCTAAACATTCAAACTTAGGACCCTATAACTATATCTCAATGGCATCCAACCTGAGATTCGATGGAACTCTATAATGCAACCCCCGCAATTTTTTTTATCATCTTCCTAATTACTTAATGTTGCATCCACCACTCTCCCTTTGCCAAAATTTTTCATAACGCTAAAATCCCTAAGGTTTACACAAACTAACAACAGTTCAACCTTAAGTCAATTTATGGCAAGGAAATTAATTGCTATGTCCTCACAATTCTTGTTCTCATCCACAAATTCCCTCACCTTTAGTGGGGATTCACACATGTGGAGGAACAAATACTTGGTGGAAACGATCATGATTTTGGTGAACACGATAACATACTTATCTTGCATTCAAATTTGTGGGAGCTTGCAAAGAGACCAACAAGCCACCACCTCATGTGTTATGCCCAAACGTGGAGGGTGAAGTAGAGGAAGTTGACATCGATCTACACACCATTGCAAATGAGCATAGATCAAGTCACAATGAGGGCCCCCCACTAGAGAAAGTGGTCATTGAGGTTGCAAGATGGTTTCTTCACAATGTAGATGAAGGCATCTAGCTTTGAGTTGAAGACTAGGGTTTCAAGGAAATATGAGGGCATGGAGACATTTCCCCAAGGAATGAAGACAAAGTGCATACATGGAAAGGTATAGTAGCTTTGAGTGATTATGCAGAGGAGAGAGAGGTGGCTTTCAAAGAATTTTTATAAGGATGTAGGGCCTTTCATACAAGCCTCAAAATAAAATAAAATAAAAACTATTCATCTTCTTACGAAATAAATTCAATTTGGTTCAAGGTTTTCCTTTCATGATTTCCTTTACAGCTACATAATAATCAACAACAACATAAAATACACAAAGTATGTACCTCTACCTATAGATTAGTTGATTTAGTCCCTGATTCTCTTGTTCTTGAGCTTGCCCAACTGAATATTAACCTCCATTCCAACTAGCAACAACCTCTCTGACTCCCTAGCTTCAGTAATCCTTGCAGTTTCCTGGCCCCCAAGCCCAAAATTTCCAGCAACAACAGTGCCCTGTGAGAGTTCCCCAAAATCTTTCTTCCAATTTCCTCCTCCTCCTTTATCTTTCAGAAATTCTAAAACAAA
>JASDQU010189636.1:7460-20289 GCA_032191745.1 Picea mariana | reverse complement strand
TCTTGTTACAAATCAACATTACCTACAGGTAAAGGAAAATCTATAGCAAGGAGATGTACAATAGAAAATAAAGGAGTATGAGATAAAGGAAGATGGATTACTCATGCATAAAAATAGAATCTATGTTCCTAGTTCCAGAGAACTGAGGAATGTGGTACTGAAGGAAATGCATGATGTTCCTTATGCTGGACATCCTTGTTACCAGAAAACAATTACAACAGTAATAAGACAGATCTTTTGGCCAGGAATGAAGAAGGATGTTGTTGATTACATCACTCGATGTATGGAATGTCAGAAGGTGAAGGCTAAGCATAGGCACCCAGTGGGTTTGCTGCAGCCATTGCCAATTCCAGAGAAGAAATGGGAAGTGATCATCATGGATTTCATCACAGGATTACCCAGAACAAATAAGCAACATGATTCAATCATGGTGGTGGTTGAAAAATTAACAAAGGCTGCTCATTTGTGCCTATGAAGACAACGCATACAACGACTAATATTGCATAAATTTTCATGAAGGAAATTGCTAGGTTGCATGGGATACCTAGGAAAATTGTCTCGGATAGAGATACAAAGTTTACCTCCAACTTATGGAGGGCATTGTTTAAAGGATTTGGAAAAAATATAAACTTTAGCACAACATATCATCCCAGACAGATGGGAAAACAGAGAGAGTCAATCGAATAATTGAAGACATGTTGAGAATGTATGTGATGGATAAGCCATCTAAGTGGGAATATTACTTACACTTGGTTGAGTTTGCATATACAAATGGGTATCAAGATTCATTGAGAATCAACCCATTTGAAGCCTTGTATCGTAGGAAATGAAATAATCCAGTGAGCTGGGACAACCCAACAGATAGAGTGGTACTTGGGCCAGATTTGCTCAAGGACATGGAAGACCGGGTGGTCAAGATTAAGCAGAATTTAAAGGCAGCCCAGGATAGAAAGAAAGTTTATGCAGACAAGAATAGGACAAATAGAGAATTTAAAGTAGGGGAGCATGTACTTTTGAAAGTGAAGCCCAAGAAAAGATTTTTGAAATTGGGTAGTTGTACAAAGCTAGCAGCCAAATTCTGTGGTCCATTTGAAATATTGGACAGAATAGGGCCAGTTGCATACATGATTGCATTACCTGCTTCCATGAATGTGCATAATGTATTTCATGTATCTTTACTAAAGAAATATGTACATGATCCTAACCATGTTATTGATTGGAATCTGATTCAGGTAGAGACACAGGGAGACTTTTAGGTTCAACCAACACGGGTATTGGACAGAAAGGTAAAAATGATCCGGAATCGAGTTATAGAGCTGGTAAAAGTTCAGTGGACCTACTACGGTCCTGGAGATGCTACCTGGGAGTATGAAGATTCCATGCAGGCAGAGTACCCGCAAATTTTTGAATAAATTTGAGATTTTGATATCTATTTTGTATATGCATTGAGGACAGTGCCAAGATAAGGGGGAGGGGATGTAACACCCCAAGTTTTGGACCCCCATTTTAAATAATGTAATGTTACAATGCTGAGAGGCCCGAGTGCCCAAAACATTATTAAAGGGCTAGTATGCCCAAGAAATGTAATGCTTTGATCATTATTAATAATAAACACATTGCTAGCTACTAGACTGATAAGGACTAGATTTATAGGGGGCTATGATTCCACAAGAGAGGGGGGCTTAAGAGGCTAAGTGATTATTCCTATGTTAATTACCTTTTTTCCTAAAGGGGGGGAATCGATTACATGAGCTTCTTGGGGAGGCCAGGAGGTTATTTATTTCTCCACGAACATACTTAAACCCACCCCTACTTCGATTGTGGGGTTGGTCATTGGCTTGTCCGCTCCATCACCTTTGTGTTACCTCATTCTTACCCTCACGCACTCCCATGCACTTACCTACCTCCTCCATCCATCCTCACTTGCGTATTGGTCTCGGGAAGGGGGACCAAACTACCAAAGAATTAACCATGGGATAGTTGGATGTAGGGGTCACTTGCGTGATCCAGTCATGCCTTGAGGCCTGCATGCCTGAGATGTAGTGGCCTGTGTCNGGAAGCCCGTGAGAGATTGAGAGCTGACTGGTTTGGGAAGCCAAGTAACACTATAGAACCGTCCTTATGGATTCATAGCCCTGGCTCGGGGGTGACACTACTGTTGAGATTTAGAGCAGTGGTGTCTACGGTTGGGTGGAATGTCCTTGGTCTGCATTCATTTGGTGTCATCTTTCATAAAGGTAAGTTCTCTTCATTGTGATATTATTATTTTTGTATGAATGTTTTCCCGTTGTATATTTAATTATCGTTAATTGAATCTTTAGAACATGCATGCTTGCTGCATATTACTGTGCATGTCGTTAATTCTCTTATCTTATGCATCTTTAATAAACAAAGAAGGTATCAGTATGAGAAAGAAGTTCAAGGGTGGTCTTCCAGGTAGCATACCCCGACCTGTGGCTGGCGGGGTATGTTACAACTTCAAGTTATAATTTTATACATTTTTGATTCTCAGGTCAGGTGATAATATTATCATTAGAAAAAATTCCTTCACATTCATTTCAAAATAATTTTTAAATTTTATTTTAACTATAAGAAGAGTAGGGACTCATACCTTATTTTCCTTTTAAAATTTCAGCAAGGCAAATTATTTATTTATCACCTGTTTTTAGAGAAATCAAATGCTTGTAAGATGGGTGTCGAGTTTCTATTCAAACTCATCTCTTGTTCAACAAGATCTATTCTTCAAAAGGAATGAAATATAAAGTATCCAATAATCCTGTAGAATAGAGATGATATGTGATAGAGATGTTTTTACTTTTCGTTTGAATGATGTCAAGCTATCATACATTTATTGAAAATATTTACAACAAATGATCAAATGACTTGGGTAATTTACAAAAGGAACAAAAAAATTGAAAGTTAAAAATCCAATGTCAATCCAATCCGATATATACAATTGAAATCTAAAAAGTGACTACTGCATGAAATGTTTTAAATAAGGCCCATTGATAAGAGCATCAAGAATTTCTCCATCAATATTTTCCAGTGAGAATGAGTTTTTTCCCTCATCAACTGCAATTTTGAATGGTCCAAACTAGGGATGATTGAATTTTCCATGTTTCCCTGCATCTTCCTTTATAGCTTCCCAATTTAAAACTAAATCTCCAGGAAGAAACTCCCCATCTTTGGATTTTTTTATCAAAAAGGGATTTCATATTATCCTGGTACTTTTGAAGCTTATAATCCACTTCTACTCTGTTCTGCTGAACTTCGATGATTTGATTTATTCTTCTTGTAACATAATTTGGCTCTTCGTTTGCATCTTGCCATATCTTTATCATAGGAAGAGAAAGATTAATAGGAAGAATAACATCAATACCATAGACTATTTGGAAATGAGACATACCTATGGATTTTTTGGTGCCAATTCGGTTTGCCCATAAGGCGTATTTTAAGTGTATATGCGAAGATTTTTTGTTTTCTGTCAAAACTTTCTTGATTATAGTCATCAAAATCTTGTTAGATGATTCGGCCAACCCATTTCCCTGAGGATAATAAGCTGTAGAATGACTTAAAATAATATTTTATTTTTGGCAGAAATTGATCATTGCAATAGATTTAAAAGCCTGAGCATTATCGATAACTATTTTCCTAGGACAACTAAATATTGCTAGGATGTTTTCTTCCAAATTTTTTATCGCTACTAAATCCGTAGCATTCCGAGTTGGAATGGATTCAACCCATTTCGTGAATTATTCAATAGAGGTTAGAATCCATCTATGTTGAGCGCTTGATTGCATATGAATTTATCCAATGAAGTCTAGGCCCCATTGTTGGAAAGGATCTTCAACGTTTACTAGAATTAAAGCTAAGGCAGAGAGATTTTGCTTACCAACGAACAATTGGCATGAATTGCAAGCTCTGACCCTTGCATTTACATCTGTAAATAAATTCATCCAATAATATACTGACCTTAAAATATTGTAAGTCGTTTCTCTCCAGGTGTGATGTCCTCTGCATACTCCTTCATGAAATTCATCAATGACACCTTCTATTTCAGATTCTATCAGGAAACATAACAGGAAACCCAAAGGGTCTTTCCAGTATAGCTTGCCATCAACAATGCAATACTTAATTACATGTATCTTTAAAGTTCTTTCTTTAGAAGGACTCATGTCATTTGGGCATTGAAGAGTAAGGAGGTATGTAACAATATCATGGTACCAGGCAGAGGAAGAAAACTTATCTTCAATCTGAATTATAGGTGCTTGATCGTCAATTTCCACTATATCTAGAAAAAAATCATGTGATTCGAAGTTATTGATTCCAAGCGCTCTGAATTTTTATTCGACTAATCGTCTTTCCAAACCTTGACCTTTCATTAGCTTGGTTGGTTTCACTTCTAAATCAAACTCTTGAATTTTAGCCAACCATCTACCTCTTCTTCCATCATTGTCTATATGAACCAAGATATCTTTAATTGCATTTGTTGGTACATAAGCAATTATTTTTGAGTGCAAGACATATGTCCTGAAAGCCTTGAGAGCCTTCACCATTGCATAAGCTTATTTTTCAAGAATATCATATCTTAGCTCTGCATCCCTGAGGCTTTTGATGAAAAAGGATATTGGTTGTTCGAATCCTTGTTTGTTCTTTTGAAGGAGCACTGCTACAACAATATGTTCAGAAGAAAAGGAGAAGATTAAAAATTCTTTTGTATAGTCAGGACTTACCAATACTGGTGCTTCTCCTATGGATTTCTTAACACACTTGAAAAATGTTTTGGCTTCTACAGTCCATTTACTTAGTTGTCCTTTTTTAACATATCTGTAATCAACTTGATTATCTCAACAAAGTTAGGAATAAACCTCCTCAAAAAATTGATCTTACCTAAAAAAGATTGAATCTCTTTTCTATTTCTACAAATATTAATCAGGTCAATAGCCTCAACTCATTTAGGATCAACCTTAATTCCATCTTTTGAAACTATATGACCTAAAAGTTTACCTTCTTGCATGGCGAAGTGTGATTTTTTGGGATTGAGAGACAAACCAAATTTTATGCATTTTTCAAAAGTTTGTCTGAGGTGCACCAAATGTTCTGCATCAGAATTGGAAAAAACCGTCAGATCATCTAGATAAATAACAACAAACTTGTCTCTCTCACCGACAAACACGATATCCATTGCTCTCTGGAAATTTTCTCCTTCAATCATCAAACCAAAAGGCATTTGATCATACATAAAAGTTCCACATGGAGTAGTAAATGCAATCTTTTCTCTATCATATTCATGTACAACAATATGATTATATCCTGAGAAACCATCAATCATATAAATGATGTTAGCCCCTACTACCTTCTCTAAAACATGGTCCATTTTTTGGAGTGGGTAGTTATCTTTAAGAGAAGACCAATTTAAGTTCCTAAAATCAACACAGAGTCTTTGTTGGTTATCCTTACTTATATATCTTGTCTGAGTTTGTATTGAGTAACCCAGGGTTCATGTATGTTCGGGTTTCCAACAAAGCCTCTAAAACTATTGGCCCTCCTGGTAAACTGGAAGGAAACACAACGCACATGGTGCACTACACCGTCTCACCCAAGATGGTATTAATGGGTCGCTACAATACTCATGTGTTTCCAGCCTAAGATTGAGTGGGATATCCGTGAATTGTATGTTGTTGTTTCTATGGTAACTTATTAACTTATTGAAATATCATTTACGATTAAGCAGGAAATACAACAACTCATTCATTTAGCATATCCATATCTATTGAATACAATATAGAAATACATGCATTCAATCGCATAACACATATGTTACAGTGGTTCACCCCCCATGGGCCATGTTGAAAAATATCTGTCTCTTATCTCTTTTATTATATTCGTTATGTCTCTACACCGTCGTGCACTTTATAACTCTTCTCCGTCAGGTTAAGATCTATTATGAGGCAGACTAGATTGCACCATGCTCCTCAGCTTGCGATCTAACCCTCAAGATTTACCCTCCTCAGTCCTCTCTAGCTCAACAACTTACAAAAGTAGGTCATACAACAAAATATTACATAGCAATCGCTTCTTTGTATTCGTCTCTCTATAACTCTATCAACTCACTACAACCATCACTCTTTTCTATGAGACCTAGGTAACTATATTTATATGTTTCCATCTCTTCAACCATTACAATACATTAGCAAAACCCTAACCCTAATGTCGTTAGGTCTTCCATGCATGCACACGTGCTATTCTTCCTTCTAGCTGCCGCTTTCCTCGTGCATGCCTTCTTTCCCAAAATCACCTTTCTTTCCACTTTGGCCTGCTTACAACAATCTTATTTCTCCGTTCTTCTTTCTAACAGGGACTAAATTGGCCACTCATTCTGAGTATTTGAGGGGAACAATTATTTTTTCATCAAGGATTTTTTTAACCTCCCTTTCTATCACTGGCAGAAGAATTGGGTTTATCTGTCTAAGATTTCGATTGAAAGGCTTAATACCATGTTTTAAGGGAATCTTGTGTTCAATAAAAGAAGTATCATAATTTTTTAAATCATCATAAGAACATGCAAAAACATCTTTATATTGTCTAAGTAACTCAATGTATTTACTCTTTATTTGTGTATGAAGATATTTTGATATTTTGACCATTTTGGGATTTTCATTAGTTGCTACATTACAATCTTCAACTTCTTCGGGTTGAGGTCACAAAGTAGACTTTAAAGTATATCGTCCTTGTCAAACAACATTTCTAGATGGATTATACCTCTAGGAATTTGATTTTTTTTAAGTAGGAGCATGCGGTGATTTGCAATTTTATCTTGGAACTTTTATGGGTTCTCTCCTTCCTACATAATCCAAGAAGGATCATTCTGATTTTCTTGATCTATGTGGGTCTCAGAAAATTCATCTACCATTTCTAGGAACTGCTTTATTTGTTCATCATCTTCAAATACTTGCTAATGTTGAACATTGTTTGGAATTGAAGTTCTATGTCTCATCTCAATATTATATTTCAACTTCAAAACAATAGGTGGTATGAAAGTTGCAACATCTTTGGCCAAACAATCAACTTGTTGATTTTGCATTCTGGGAATAGAGTGAATATTAAAGGACGAGAAGAAATTCTCTATAAGATCCCAGGCACAATTTCTATATGATCTCAATCTCGGATGCTTAGCTTGATATTGTCGTTTTATTTGTTTTACAATGAGCTCATCATCACCATAAACTATCAAATGTTCGATTTTTAATTTTCTTGCAACTTCTAATCCTAAAACTAAAGCTTCATATTCACAGACATTATTGGTATAATCAACATCCCATTGTAATCTATAAGAGAAAGGAATAACATACTCATCACCTGGTGCCATAAATAAAAATCTAGCTCTTGCTCCTTCGCAGGATGAAGCACCATCGAAGAACATCTTCCACATCCCTTCTCTAACATTTATATTTTTCTTTGAAATTTCTATTTTTTGATTTTCTTCTTCTATACATTCTTCAAAATCGTCATCTATGGATGATATACAATTGCCTAAATCTTGATCAACAACATATATTAGGTAGCTATTGGTTTTTTGAGGGTCGCTTATAGTATACGCCAATTTAGTTTTTTTGTACAGTCGAGTAAATTGTCCACCAAAAATTGGAATTGTAGCATAGGTCATGTCTAGTTGAACCGATCCTCTTAGCTTGACGTCCCAATATCTGGATAGAAGCATGCCATACTTGGCTTGAACATGAACAACAACCACATCCATAAGAATACTTTTCATAGGAACCTGAGCAAGATTTACCACTAAATCTTTAATCATTCTCGGACACTTAACCTTTCTAGAATTGAATGAGTATAAATCTTGATAAGGTCTAGTAATTTCAAGGCCCAATTTTTCGATGATAATATTAGGCATTAAATTATGAGAGGCTCCTGAGTCTAACATGCAATTGTGAAGTAAATGATCGTGCATAGTCAATGTAATATAGAACAGAGCAACATAATCCTTACTATTTTCAATGTGTGGTCCAAACATGATTGTAGGTTTTTCATCCTGCAAATTGATAACATCAGCTTGACATTCAACATCAGAAAAATTATTGCTTTAGCGATTTGTTTTTTATAGATTGGGTTTCTAACAAGTTCAACCAAAGGCATTGGAATTTTAATTTTATTTATTTCATTCTCTAAATGGAAAGTCCCAATTGGTTTTTCAATTTCCCTGATATGAACTTCGGTTTTTGTGTTTTCTGGCTTCTTGATCTGTACCGCTTTCGTTTCAGCTTGCTTTATTCGGGAAACTTGTATTTCAGTTGATGGTTTTGTAACTACTGCCTCATTTTCTTTATTTCGGGATAAAATTTTTTTTGGTAGAATATCCATGGAACTTTTTTCTCTTGGACTCAAATCATATTTATGTTGAAGCTCGACCATTATTGAATCAACGAGACCTTTGTATGCAAAGTCTCCCAAATTGTTGATATTTTCATCATCATTAAATAAGGATTCTAGTTCCAAGGATTTCTCATAAGCCTGTTTGGTTAGGTGAGGCTCAAGATCATCATCGTTGAGTTTGTTTAGATCTTCCTCTAATTCCTCATAATCTTGCACCTCATCTCTCTGTATGAAATTCTCATTTTTAAATGAAGCTTGAATCTTTTGATCCTCATTTTTTATTTGTCTTTGTTGTATCTGAGGGTTGGGATTTCTCCTGAATTGATTTATGACATATGGGCCAGGTTTGGTGTTTTCTATTTCCATCTTGGAATTTTTTTTCGATAAATCTTTAATAATTTTGGCCATCTCATCCATTTTTTCCTCTGTAGACTTTCCAGATCTAGAGGGCCTCGCATGTTCTTTAAAACTCCTGGGTTCTCTTGTTCCCATCTCAACTTTAGTTTTAAACCTCCTGGATGCCATCATATTTGATTCAATCTCTATAGCATCATCTTGCATCCTTGCTAAAGTAGTGGATCTTCTTTCTCTCAAAAGTAGAGCGAAATCAGAATCAAAATCCCATGCAAAAGTGACTTTTGCAGCTGGTTGAGAAGGTTTAACTTCGACTGGGATTTTGTGATAAAGGTTATTAAATATTTGGATAAATTCTAGGACTGATTCATATGTTTTCTTTCTGAAGGCTCTAAATTCGGTTAGGTAATATAGATGGTCTTTTTTCGCACCCCTTTTCCTTATGAAGGAAGCTTCCAAATCATTATATGATGGTATAGAACCTAATGGAACTCCTCTGAACCAAGTTCTTACATGTCCTTTGAAATTTTGTACCAACAGTCTCGTGTAAACATCCTCATTCTCAATACCAAGAATATCAACAAATTGATCGAAAAAGGCTATATGTTCTATTGTTGTTAAATCCCCTTCTCCTGTGAATTTAGGGAGGCTCTTCATGTAATTTTCAGGTAAATCATGCAGGACATCAGGAAGAACTAAAGGAGGATATCTAGCAGTGACCTTGGCAAAGATCCTAGGGGGTTGTGCTTTCCCACCAACCCCTGCACCTCTGACACCTCCAACACTGACCATTATTGAAAGTCTAGGAGAGGGAATCTGAGGACTAAAAAGGAGATTATTAAAAACTTCAAAAGAATGATCTACTGATCTTTTGACTACTTCGGGATGGTGTGAATGATGCTCAGGAAAATGATCATGAGAAGATGGAAGCTCTAGATGAGGGGGAAAAGGAAAACTTGAGCTTGGTTCCTCAAGTCTACCTGATGTATAGATAGGAGAAGTAATAGGAGATGAATCTGAGTATAGAAAATAATATTCAGGGTTTTTGAAAACAAGAACTTTTACTTCAGGAAGATAAAGAATCAATTGAGTACTAATGATAGTAGGGATTGAAATGGATTCTTTATTTTCACTGGGGAAAGCATATGTTAATCAAACATGGATGGTCTGGTCAATCTCAAATTTTATTTCAGGAATAATTACCTCTGGAGTTTCAAGTTTAACTTCAGGTTTACTTGTTGATGTTTCTACAAAATGAATTTGTTTAATTTTTTCTTTAAGACTAAGCTCTTCAGCGGGGATCTTAGTATTAACTCGCGTAAATCTAGGTTGATAGACCTTACTTTCCGATGCATAAGTTTGTCTGATATGTCCCTTCGGTTTCAACAATTTTTTGGGATCTGAAACTGGCGTAGTCTGCTTTTCGTATGGGTTTTTCCTAGTATTCTTTTGACCGAAGGCCAACTTTGCCTACAATGTAGTTGCCGAGTGAAAAATGAACCTTTTCATGTATTCAATCTTTGTTCATCATCAAATACCAAAGTTTAGCTTTGTCGTTCTCCCAAGGAAACAATATTTTGTTTCTCCTTCCCCGACAACGATGCCAAAAAAGATGTTGTTCCTGAGATTGATTCTAAGGCTCAAAGAATAATTTTAGGCATCAAAGGTTTTAAATGAAATGTTTTTATGAGTTCTTTTTCTACCTTCAATTTTCTGAGAAATAATATTTAAATGAAACTAATGATAACACAATACAGAGGCTGTAACTCATTATCTGAGTCACAATTATAATGTCAAATGATGTAGAAATATTTACAAAATTGTTAAAACAAAGTCAGGTATCAATTATAGATAAGTCTCACCTTGTTTGTAGTGGAAGAAAGGTAGATGATGCACCCTTGAAAAGGAGATAAAAATGCAGTAATTCACACAGATCACAGGTCTTGTTTTACTCACAATAATAACAGAGGAAAATATGTTACTGAATGAACTTCTGATATAATATGATCAAAGTAGATGTAATACTAAATTGTAATCATTCACTTTTCAATAATTACATAAAAAATTCAGAGAAATGGAAACACAGAGGAAACACATAACTCAAATTGAACGAAACTTTGAATCTTTGTCTGTACTTGTATTGATGTTCAAAAAAGTTTCTCTTTTATAGTCGGCAAGAAGCAACCTCGAATATATCTAAAATCTATCTATTTATACAAAAAATGTCACAACCCAAAACCGTTCGACTTCCTACGATATCTTCTTAAAAATATAATATAATCCAAAAGAAATAACAACATGTAGATAGTGTTGAGATGTGTTGGCGCTTCATCTTTCCCTTCATTTGCTTGCAAATGCGCTCATTTTCCTTTGTTCTTTAAACTGTGCACACATGTCCATTAAGGCCACCACAATCATTGGCTTACTGTCTTTGCCATATGTCCTTGGGATAAATAATTGCAGTTGAGGATATAGGGGTGGTAATTGAACAGGTAGCTCAACGTTGGATTGTCATGGGATGGCTAACAGTTACAGGGAGGAGTAACTGTTCATAAATAGGATGACGTGCGGACAAGTGTCAAATAAGGAGGTGGATGAGTGGGTGAAAGAATGTGGGTGGTAGGGATAGGCGAGGTAAGTGACGTGTAGAGTGTGAGAGGTTGGAGGGTGAAAGGTAGAGTGGGTGGAGGAATTGGACGATGTGTATGCTCTTTCATTTGATCCCAGCTACACTATCTTTTCTCTATTCATTGCTTTGGGTGCACATGTCCATCAATGCTACCACGAATCTTGAAGGCTCGACCCTTCATTCAATTCAAAGGCGAACATATTCTTTTGTATTTGTGGTAGGTTCTCTTAGATCTTGTTCACTTCTTAGACTGTGACCTAATATTGTGAACTTGGATTAACCAACAATTCATTGATTTTAAGTAAATCAATATGGCTCATATGTTGGATAGTCGCCTGAGTATTTTCCTTGCTCTTTCTAGAGCTTTGTTGGTTCATTTCTATTTCAATCTGCCCCAATACCTTTGATATATTATTGTTGATATTATGGTAGCTGCAGGAGGTATTTACCTCCACATGTAAACTTGACGAGAATAGAATATTCCTGGAATCAAGAAGAAACCCTAATTAGTTGGCTAATAACCCTAGAAGACAAGTCGACTCAAGAAAATGACTTGTATCAGGTTATTAACCTCCAAGAGAAGAAGTCGACTAAAGGAAATGTTATATACTAAAGAATTAGCACCCAGAATGAGAAGTCGGCTCAGGCAGTCTGCCAGAAATAGTATAAATATAGGAGGTCAGTCTTCATTCTGGCCAGTATTCTCAGAATTGCAGAAGCAACACTTGTGTGCATTACAGTTGGCCAGTTTGTGCGCAAGTTTGGAGGAGAGATGTTGTTGCAGCTGCTGCAACTAGTGGATTTAAGTTTTGGCTTGGACTCCCTCTTGGTTTTGGTTTTGACTCTCTGATCATCTCCTGTTACTCTTTCTTGATGCGCCATCTTTGGAGAGAGGTGTGCTATTGTGTTTGGATATCTAGCCTAGGGTTTTCTTCCAGAATGATTCTCTGTCAAGGTTAAGGTGCTCGGGGGTGGATTCAACTTATGGTTGGGTGACAATATTGCTATATTGTCTATGGTTAAAAAATCAAATCCATTAATTTCTAACAGGTTATGGGCCCACACTATCTTCAGACAGTCTAACCGCTGGAAGATAGATTGGGAGGATTTTCCCAGTTGCAGTTGTAACCAGTTTCTGCTACAGCAATGAAACCCTAACCCTCTTGCCGAGGCACCTTAAGTGAAGGGATTGACCTAATTTCTAGATATACTAGTGTGCCCTAGCCCAGCGCATCTCCTGGTACTCTCAACAAGCTAAAATCTCAAGTTTGATTTTTTGGTCAAATCTAGGGTTGACCAAGTCAAAGAAGCCATGACTTACTTTATGAAGTCAGAAAACAAGTTAGAAGGGGATTCTAAGTTCAGAGCATGGAATACAAGTATTGACCTCATCCTTTCCAGGAATAAAGTGTTGGATACCATGAAAGGAGAGATCGTGGAACCAGAGTTTGAAGAAGG
>JASDQU010189635.1:0-20069 GCA_032191745.1 Picea mariana | reverse complement strand
GTTGTTTATCTTCCTCCTGTAAATACTTCGGATCCATCCAGAGTTCATGTACCAAGCTATTAAAATCTTTATCTAGTAACCAATGAGGATTAAACTTGAAAGGGTACGCTCTTGGTTGAGTCATGGATTCCAGCTTTAAGAGAATGGGTGTGTGGTCAGACACAAAGGGATGCACCACCACAAATCGATACAAATCAATATTCAATAGTAAGTCCGCTGACACCATAAACCTGTCGAGTCTTTTTGCTATAAAATCAGTGCCCGAGCGCCCATTACGCTAAGTCGGGGCTAGTTTATCCGGGTGAGCATCAACTAAATTATGGTCATGGAACAATGAGATGAAAAAAATTTCCAGTGGTCCATTACAGTTACTACCTCCCCAAACTTCACCACTTGAGACCGTGAAGTTTAAATCACATGCAATAACAAGATTGTTTAATGAGAAAAGTCCATTGTTCGCCAAAGAGGTCCATAATTGTTTACGCTCCAAGCAAGGTCCATAAATATTAAAAAAATTGATTTTCCTTTTTGACGCACTGATCAGACCTATTAACAAAATCCCACCTCTTGTAAGGAGTGGAGTCAGGCTAAAAGAAAGAGGATCCCACATCACAAGTAAACCCCCTGAGGTGCCAACCGCGTTGACTGCACAAATAGCCCAAGAAGGTCGAAATCTAAAAGAAAAAGATCTAGCCTGAATTTTTGTAACCATAGTTTCTTGTAGAAATATAATATTAGGTGGAGTAGTATCCAAAACCCACCTGAAAGCAGCAACTTTAAGGGAACCGCCAATCCCTCTAATATTAAGGGACAACAAAATCATGGTTTAGACCTTGCAAGGGCCTTCACTACTCTAAGTTACCCACGGTCAGATGTGGTTGGGTTCTCCACAATTGGAGTAAATGTCGTCACCTGAAGTTTTTTCCTTAAACTTCTCATCTTGATTGGAGAATACTCTATGCCCAGTCCTCTTGACTAGGCATATTCCTTAGTTGAATCATCCTTTGAAAGGGGTGGAGTATTTACCTCTCCCGTAAAGTTAGACGGATTGATGACATCTTTCCCAAAATAGGTAGGAAGGGGTATAGCGGGGTTATTATCCCTAAGATGAGGAATCAAGGACTCCAAAACTTCACTAAGAGAGGACTCCCCTTCCTCTGGCTCTCAACAACCTGGGAGGATCTGTGGTTCGCCCAGAACTTGTGCAGTGTCTTGAGTAAAAGTATTAATAGTGGAGGGTGAATTGATAATAGGCAAGTTCCTTGTAGATAGTTCACACAGCAAGTTAGGAGACGGTGAATCCCCTATCGATAATCCCCCTTGATCACCCAACTGTGAAGGATCCGAACCAACAGAGCCCCCAAACTTTGATGGGTCAATAATAGGTAAGGATTGGGAGCGTAATGTACCAGGATTAGAAACTCCCTTCCCTTCCCCCACATGATCCTTCACTTGAGAAACTAAGGAAATAAGTAATGGGGAATTATCCAATTCATCCTTTTCCATTAATGAAAGTGAATTAAATAATATCGGGCAATAGTGTTGTAACTTACCCGATACAGTGACATCAATATATGCTTCAATGGTGACTTTGTTCTCGAAAACATACAGTCTGTCCATCTTGAGTTCCCCTCCTCTTCACGGTCCTCCAATTCTCTATGAAGTGTTTTATCCTCTGAGATGTCATCATCTTCGCCCCTTCCCACACAATTCCCTCGCAGGTGACCTGTTTTGTGGAAAATACTGCACCGAAAAGGAATTCTGAGGTAGTCCAACCTCTAGAAAAATCTTCTGCCTCTCCAATCTATCTCTAAAAGCTCTGGTAACCCCTTATGAACATCAAACTCCACCAAAATTTTGCTTATCTTTTTATAGGAGGCCAATAGTAAGTCTGGTTCCAGTGCTAAGAAGGAGCCTATTGAGTTTTCAATAGCGGTTAGAGCATCTTCATTCTAGAACTGTAATGGAATACCGGGTAGTAAAACCCAAATATGTCGCAATTGAAAGTACTCAGTATCAGGACTAAATCCAAGCCTCCAATGCTTGAGCATTAGACTACAGTGCTCTAAAATCCATTTCTGATCCAGTAGTAGGTTCATATCTTCAGGTCACTTGCATATAATTCCAAACCAACCTTTGGTAAGGTAAATAAACTTCGGCATGTATCCTAAAAGAGGCTTCCGGGTCGAAGCCACCCACTCCGGCACATCAACCTTGATGAGATACCTATAAGACAGCCTACCCACCATACCACACAATGCTAGACTGCACATCTTTGCAAGGCCGACGTCGAAACCCAAAACCATTTTATGCATAGTTTTTTTAGCTTTCCACTGCCTTATGCTGATGCTAGAACGTAACCCTGGTTTCCTACCTTCCTGCGTAGAATGTGTGGTATACTTCTCTTTGCTAGGAATAAAATTTTGTTGAGGTTCAGTAACCTCCCCTGTGGTCTGTCTGAAGCTCAAAGTTTGTTTCGAGTTCCCAGGAGAAAGAGCTAAAGGGTTGGTAAAAGAGTTAGTACTCGCATTGATGGGTAGAGTCGCAGGAGAGTATTGGCCTCGAGAATAATTATCTTGTCCATTAATAATTGTCTTATCAAATAAGTCAGCTTCCTTCCAAAGTTCTTCATCAGCCTCACTCACTAGAGTACTGATGGCTTCCTCCACACCTGGCATCATCAGTGAGGTTCAAAGGTTCCACCTATGTCACCCAAGGCCCTACTTCCCAAAACAAAAATTAAACCTGCTTATTGATGTGTAATGTAGGAGAGTAGAATAATGGCACTAATAATGGCACATTAAAACCTCTTAAGGACAAACTTCCCCGAGGTGAGTAAAATCTACCAGTTCCCGAAAATAGTAAATAAGCTCCCTAAACCCTCACTAAGCAAGGACGATGTAATAAGTTGTGGATAATTAAAAACCATTCATCACAACACTACAAAAACTTCCTATAATAGTCGCTTTTAAAACTGAATAGTGCTTCTCCATCCAAACCCCTTCAAAGACCGGCTAAAGGTCGCTTCAAAAGTAAATACAAACCTAGAACCCGTGAACTAGCAGGCATTATATTATATATCTCGAAACTCTAAAAACTCAGAGGCAGTTTAAGGACAGGACAAAAACCTTACCTAAAAACTGGAAGCCAGTAATAAATCGCCTCCTCAATACTTACAAACTAAACATAGTAATGCATGTCACAGTAAACCGCCTCCTCCTCAAGTTGCTCCTCTTTCCTCCTATTCACCACCCCTCCGCCATCTTTGAAGTTTCCCACCCAGTTGCAGAGCCATTCATTTCAAACTTCAAAAGACCATACTAAACTTGTATTTTCTGAATAATTTTTACAGGATCGTATCAATGCATATTAATATTACTAAAATAAATATATTGATTAGATATGAATAATGAAGATTGTAATTTGGAAATAAATTACATTTATTAACAAATAAAATTAATTTTAATTTTATCATTTCTATTGATCTATGAGTTACATAATTATAAATCGATTTACATATTTTTTAATCATGTTGAATGCTAAGCTCATCATGCTTAACACATGTGCGTAAATCATTGAGACTAAATCAAACGCTTGCCCAAAAAATATGGCAAGTTTATATTTTAAGTTTGCATTTAACATCCTCATGCTAAACACACTAGATTGTAAATTAAATTTGATTGTCTTACACATGTATGTATTGATATGTAAATAAGTGTGATTAAATAATGTAATTTTAATTAATGTTATAGTTTAATAATAAAATTTTAATTAATGTTATAATAGTTTATAGATCAACTAATAAAGTATTTATGAGAATAATGTACATGCTTCTAGTGTTTCAATTATTTGATAATTAGCATATATCATCCACGTTCGTATCCATTAAATTTAATGTAATTGTATCAAACTTGTATGTGTGGATATGTAAATAATGTCATAAGTTTAATTAATATTATAATAGCTTATGAATAATTTATAAATTCAATTAACACAACTAATAAATATATTTAATAATTAATATATATTTATTTTTATATACATGATTAATGCATTAATTAAAATCTATTTGAATTTTTTTATAATATGTAACATTTAGTAATCATTAATATTTAATTATAATTGATTCTTATCTCTTTTTATATTTGAATTTGTAATTTTTTAAGAGGAAACACATGTTCATATTAAAAAGAAACATATGTTTGTAATTATTAGGTTCACTCAAATTAAAAGAAAAGTTGCAAATATCTATGATGTTTCTCCTTTCCTTGTAGTCCCAATCACACTCATCCACTTCATATGTAAATAATGTCATAAGTCTAATTAATATTATAATAGCTTATGGACAATTTATAAATCCAATTAACACAACTAATAAATATAGTTTGTTTCAAATATTTAAAAGTTTGTTTTATTAAAAGTTTCAAACATTTAATAATTAACATATATATATCTTCATATACATGCTTAATGCATTAGTTAAAATCTATTTGAACTTTTTTATAATATGTAACACTTAGTAATCATTAATATTTAGTTATAATTGACTCCTAGCTCCCTCTATATTTGAACCTGCAACTTTTTAAGAGGAAAGAGGAAACACATGTTCATGTTAAAAGGAAACACATGTTTGTAATCATTAGGTCCACTCAAATTAAAAGAAAAGTTGTAAGTATCTATGATGTTTCTCCTTTCCTAGTAGACCCAATCACACCCATCCACTTCACATGGCATGCGCAAGACTACCACCATAGCCTCATTCACACCTAGCCACTTCACATGGCTTAGGCAAGGATACACCATGGTCCCAATCACACCTAGTTGTTTCACATGGCGTATTCAAGACCATGCTACAGGTCCCAATCACACCTAGTCACTTCACATGGCTTAGGCAAGACTTGTACCATGCTACTCATTGCTCCCTCAGTCACTTCACATGGTTGATATGGGAATCCCTTGGACAGAGGGAGAGTATATGCCCGTTGTAGGAGAAACATCACAACTCCCTCTCAACGAGGGTGGACATTCTACATCACGTCGAGCTTGTCTCTGAAGTACTCATGCTTCACTTTAGACATAGGCTTGGTGAGAATATTTATTATCTGTTCATATGTGGATATGTATCGGATTTCCACTTCTCCTTTCTGCACCATGTCTCGGATGAAATCGTATTTGATCTCTATATGCTTTGACTTGTCGTGAAATATTGGATTCTCTGAAAGCTTCACACAAATTTGATTATCACAGTATATCAAAGTTGGCTCCAACTCTAGATCAAATAACCCTGCAAGCAACTTACAAAGCCAGACCGCTACACGGATTGCAACATTGGCTGCTATATATTCCTCATCTATTGTATTGAGTGCCACTGACAACTATTTTTTGTTCAACCATAAGATCATACTTGACCCCAAACTGAAGCAACATCCTGATGTGCTTTTCTTGTCCACTGCACTCCCCGCCCAGTCAAAGTTTGTATAACCTTACAGCTTTACTTCACCATCCGAGACATATTTGAGTCCATATCCAACTGTACCATGCAAGTACCTTAATACATGCTTTGTTTCTACCAAATGTACATGTCTAAGCTCAACCATGTACTGACTCAATGTGTTCATTGCAAAGCATATATATGTTCAGGTGTTAACCATGTACATCAAGGATCCAATCAATTGTCTCTACATCGTGGGCTCAACCAAATCTGAAGAAGAGTCACTCAAGAGCTTCAAATTCGTAACCATAGTTGTGGGCATGGACTTGAAGTCCATCATCCTGAATCTCTGCAGGATATAAGATGTATACTTTCCTTGGCTAAGGAAGATCCCATCTGGTCTCTACCACACCTCTAATCCCAATAAATAGTGCATCAACCCCATATCCTTCATTTCAAACTCTTAAGTGAGCTCCCTCTTGCACTCATCTATGATTTTCTCATCCCCTGTAAGAAATAGGTCATCCACATATAGTACCAATATCAAGGGGCAACCATCTTCAACCTTATAGTAAAGGTTGGGATCTGCATCACTCTTGGTACACCCCAAGCTCATCAAATAATTGTCTATTCTAACATACCATGCCTTGGATGCCTACTTAAGCTCGTACAAAGCTTTCTTCAATTTACAAACATGGGACTCCTTCCCATATATTACAAAACCTTGTGGCTACTCTATGTACACTTCTTCTTCAATTACGCCATTCAAAAAAGCAGTATTTACATCCATCTGGTGTAATTTCCATCCCATAACAGAAGCAACAGAAATAATAGATCTAATAGAAGTGTACCTGGCTACTGGAGCAAATGTATCATCATAATATTCTCCCTATTTCTAGGAGAATCCTCTAGCCACAAATCTAGCTTTGTACTTTGCTATGTTGTCATCTGCAGCATGCTTGATCTTGTAGATCCACTTGGAAGTCACTAATGACTTCCCTTCTGGTCTCGGAAACACTTCCCACACATCATTCTTCATGATTGATTGGTACTCTTCCATCACAGAATCCTTCCACACTTGTTTCTTTGCAGCTTCTTCATAATTGAAAGGCTCTGAATCAATGATCTTACTCATCGGCACCACATAGCTGGAAAACGTGCGTGGTCTCTTGCTCTCTCTGAAGGAGCCACTGGGAGATGCATGTTTTTTTTCTTCCTGCAAAGTGTTCCAGAGCCATGTTGGTCTCTTCTTGGTAACTATAACCTCTTTGGGTGGATCTACTAGTATCTCTAACTCTACTATCTCATGTTGATCTTCTGGGATATGTTCTTGAGGAGTAGATTCAATCATCACTGCATCCTTTGGAGCCTCTTGCTCCTCTCTGTCCTCATCCATGTGAGACTCTCTAGATTTCCTAAAGGTTTCTTCTTCATCAAAGGTGACATCCCCGCTAATATCAATATGTATTTGTCTGGGGATGTATATTCTATGAGCCTTGGAAGTCTCACTGTATCCAACGAAGGTGCCCTTCTTTCTTGAAGGCTCTAGCTTCATTCTCTTTTCCTTGGGAACATGTATGTACATTGGGCAGCCAAATATCCTCAAGTGGTTGACTTATGGTTTCTTTCTGCTGAATACTTCTTCTGGTGTCTTGTTTCCCAATATCTTATGAGGACTTTTGTTTTAGACATATACTGTTGTACTGAATGCCTCTGCCCATAGATGCATGGGTAACTTTTGGTCATGGATCATTGCTTTAGTTGCTTCTACAATTGATATGTTCTTTCCCTCTACAATCCCATTCTATTGGGTGTTGTAGGGACTTGCCAGCTCCCTCTTAATTCATGCTTCTCTGCAAAATTCCTTGAACTCATTTGAGGTGTATTAACCTCCATTATCTAACCTCAAAACTTTGATCATGCTTCCAGAGAGATTTTCTACTAAAGCCTTGAATTCTTGAAACTTATTGAAAACTTTATCTTTTGCTTTCAAAAAATAGATCCACGTTTTACGTGGTGAATCATCAATAAAAGTGACATAATATAAAAAGTTACCTAGAGATGGTATCGTCATTTCTCTGCATACATATGAATGTAAAATCTCCAAGATCCCCCTGGATCTATTATCACTGCTTGGAAAACTTCCCTTGGCATTCTTGCCAAGTGCGCATCCTTTGCATACTCCATCATGCTCCACCTGCATATATGGTAGACATGTAACCATCTTGCTCAAAACTAGAAAGGCTTTGTAGTTAAGGTCAACGAGTCTTCAATTCCATAGCTCACCATAGCTAATATTGTTGTGAGCAAGGGCTTTTGTTGGGTGTCCCTTTAATTTATACAATCCTCCCTCTCGGACACCAATCACAGTTGTTGAATCTACACTTGAACCCTTATGCCAAAAAAGGAATTGGCCATCAACAAAAGCTACTTTGAAGCCTCGATCTTCTAAAGCAGAGATTGAAAGAATATTCTTCTTTAAACCTTGTACAACCAATACATCATTTATTGAAATAGAATTACTTTAATCAAGCTGGTAGAAGGATTCTTCTACTCCTTTTACTACATGTTTGGAATCATCTCCAAGTTCCTTCTAAAGGGACGAACTCTTTTCTGTTAAATTTGTAAAATAATTTTGGAACCCGGTGATGTGCTTGGAAGCACCATTGTCCACTAGCCAAATATCACTTCCTTGAGTGATGGTACCTGTGAGAGATGAGACAAATACATACTCTTCATATTTTGTTTCCCTTGTCTTCTTCTGATATGAAGACTCTTCCATATCTGTTGCATGTACATGATGTTTTCTCTCTCCTTTCCCTTGAGAATAATGGTAAGCAAAGAGTACCAACTTCTGACAGTTGAAACATCTAATCTTAGATACATCCTTCTTGTGATCTGGAACTAATCTTCTATTTTTCTTCAGAATGTTGTTTCTTCTTTCTTTCCTTTTCTTTACATGGGMAGCAAGATCTTGRTTTTATTCATCATTGGTCMTCTTCATCTTAGATGTCAATCAATCTTGATTCTTCTTGGACACAGTATGTCCATAGCTTGTCAAATTTAGGCAATTTCCTTCTTGCACAAATTCYTTGAACAAATGCATCCCCAAAAGAAAGAAAGACATTTAGAGTTATAGTCATAAGCTTTGCATYAGCCACTRAATCTCCAATAACTGCTAGTTGATCCTTGATTTGAGAAATCCTCATGAAGTAGGTAGAAACTRAATCTAACTTGGTCATCATCACATTTATGAGTTGATGCCTTAGGGTTAGTTTCCTGCTTGTATTMTTTCTTTCATATAGTTTGGTTAAGGCATCAAACATCTCCTTTGTTGTCTTCAATTCTAATACATTAGGAATCAAGTGGTCCTTGATTGAACCTATCAAGATCCTATTGGCCTTGATCTCAYTTTTCTTATGTCTTGCTTTAGCCTCTTCCTCTTCTGGTTCTAGGAGAACTTGTTTGACATGATCCAAGAGCTAATTCTCTTCTAGACTGAGAAGTAGTCTATGTTTCCATTATTTGAAATTGTCTGCTCCATCCAGCCTATCTTCAACTCTCAGACTGGTAATCATTTTCGCTTGTACAAACCCTAGGCCTGAAAAATCCCAAATTTTCAGCCTTCTTAAAAAGTCAACACTAAGGTTAGGCGAGTTTCCTAGTACAATTTTCTCCTCAAAATTGGCACTAGAAAAACCCCAACAACTGGAAATCTTTGATCTTGCTAGTGTCTTGCACTAGGTCAGATCTGGCTTCAACCCTCAAGCTCTCATACCATGTTAGATTTTCTTAAATTTTTGGTAGCAATAGATTTACCAGAGTATTTTGATCTTCATTTAACATTCAACAACCATATACTGAAAATATAAGCAAGATCTAGAAGCAGATAGACAAGCACAAGAAGACATGAAGATTTATCCTAGGAAAACCCCAAACTGAAGGAAAAACCTAGCCAACTTTCCTTAGAGAGGATATTTCTAATAACACAATACAACCATGAACAAGCTCTATTCAAAGAGCAAAACCATAAATGAAGAAACCATGATAAAAAATACTTATCTCTTCTTCTTTTCAAACCCTGGCGAGGGTAGACAACTGAGAAAAACCCTGAAATATGATGTGTGGCAACCCTAGCGGGAGTGCTAGAGTATTTGACCTCTTCCAACGAACTTCCCAAGATAATTGTAGTAGTTGTCTTTTTCTTTGCCTCATACTTGTGCCTTCTTTTCTTGAGTGAGAGAGTTGTGTGTGTGTGTGTGTCAAATGGAAAGGTGTCTCCCTTTATTTATAGTCTTCAAGTCACTTTACTAGGGCCGACTTCTCTTCCTGGAAATTCTACTTTCACTTTATTATTTTCCTGTGGGGCTCACTTCTATTCTGAGATATTCTTCCACTGTTTAATGGTATTCCTTTGACTTCTAGGAACTTCCTCTCTAAGAAAAATTTTTCAAGAGGGAATACCTCTCATTGCTACAAAACATCAACACCAACCACCCAAGCTAAACCAAATCAACAAATCTCATTCATATATATATATATATATATATATATATATATATATATATATATGATATTTGTTGATTAGGTTTAGCTTGGGTAGTTGGCATGAATGATGTTATTCTCCCCACCCAAATTCAATTCATACAAATGTCATATATATATATATATATATATATATATGATATCTGTTGATTAGGTTTAGCTTGGGTAATTGGCATGAATGATGTTATCTCCCCACCCAAATTCAATTCATACAAATGTCATGAAGATTATAAGGTTTACCCTAGGTACCATCCTTAATATGAGGGGAAGTTCTTAGAGTTTTTCCCAAGCTTTATAACCTAGATAAAATGGTTTAATGCAATTCTATTTATTTCCATTTTTAAATCATTTCTATATGTATTTAAATATTTTCATTTGCAATTTTATTAATTTAACTCCTCATATTAATCAGTGTAAAATAAAAGTATATTTTTGTCAATTGTTTGTCAATAATAATAAATTTTATTATAATATCGATATATCTATTTAGTATAAATGGTCTAGGTATAATTAAAAAAAAATATTTTTTCCTTTTAACATTTTTGTATTTTTATGTATAGAGTTTTCTTTTTTCTTTCTCCCATAGTTGAGTTCTCACATCGTTGCATCCAATACAAAGTGCAGAGTTAAATTTAAAATTGCTTTCTTTATCTATATTTTTGTATTTCCGCATGTGGAATATAGAATGTAAAAAGTCTTCTTGTTTTTTCTTTCCATGGCAGAGTTTCCACATTTTCACATCACCACCACCAATGTAGAGTGTGCAACCAAATTTTCAAGTTGTTCTTCCTTTATATCCCCATATTAAATGTCGAATACAATCTTGTTACTCATTCTGATCCTACTATTTTTTCTCGTTCTTCACATCACTACATTTATTACCCATGATAGCATCCCTATCACCTTATCTAAATACATTTGCAATTTTATTACATGTGATAGCATCTGTATCACCTTGTCTAAATACATTTGCAATTTTATTTTATTTTTCAATATAAATTGAACTGAAATTATATTAAAAGAAGTTGTGCCAAGGAAAACAGCATTCAAACAGTCTACATAGAATAGCACGCAACCTAAATATTTCTATATCTAGTACAAAGGCAACAAAATTTAGTATCCTTCTTAGGTCTTGCCCAAAATTTTCAATATTGATAACATCTTTGTAGAATTGTCCTAAACACCACAAATGTTTAAAAAACATTAACTAGATATAAGAAGTAAAATCATGAACATCAGAGGCCCTAGAGAATTGTTGAGGCCCCTCTTCTGAGTCCATGAGAGCAATTCCATAGTTTGTGTTTCCCATATCATTTCCAGTACCAACATCATGAGGAGAAAGTTTTTCAGGGTTGACAGAGTCTAAAATAAAGTGTAGAGGGAGGGCATGGGCTCTAAGCTATTGAATGGTGGATTCCATCTCATCCAACCGACGTGATCTAGATGAATGTTGGTGGCCTCCCACCTATTCCAACTGGTTCATTTTGGCAGTTTTCCAGTTTGGCAATTTCTTCCTAGTTTTCGAGCCCCCAACTTCTGGGGCCATTTTGAGGCCCTAAACAGCATTTTTAGGGCTCGCCGCAAAAGACTATAAATTAAGTCAGAGTCTGATGACAACACGTGTAGTCATTGGATAGACCTTTCCAACAGGCTATCATGCGCCTAAAACGGAGATCATATGCAAAGTTACGACCCCGAGAAGTTGATGTATTAGCTTACCCCAACGGGGCCCACATGACTTTTGGTGCTTCATCTCCTAGGGTTAGGTTTTTGGATGTCTAGGGTTTTGGAATTCATGCTTATTGTAAAATTTCTTTGAGAGCCTCATTGTAATCATCTTCTTGCGAATGAGCGTAGTCGTCACATCTCTTCTCATAGATTAGCTGCCACCATTCCAGCAAGTTTGTTTTCCACTGCATTTTACAGTTTCATCTTATCTCCTTATTGAATAGAAACCAATTTTTCTGTATCTTTGTTGTTCTATGTTAAGCATCTTTTAATAATAATCTGTATTCATTTCGTTCTGCTCATAAAATCTGGATCAGTGGTATCAAAGCGGTCTGCTCCTAGTTGTTCTTAATGCATGTCTCCAACGAGGTCAGGGTACAAAGAATTGGGTCTCGAGCTTGTTTCTTTTGAGGACAAAATCTCTCGCACGCCCAAGCAACCTCTCATGGCGGGAGAAAAGAAAGACAATGGGACAAGAGATCCTTTCAAAATTTTGCTCGAGGAAGCCCTCATGCAACAAAGGAACAAGATAATGGATAGTTTTTACGTAAATCCTTTGGCGGCTACCAACATGCAACACATATTCCTCAAGCAAAGGCACCACCCCCTTCAAGGTACAAATCAATTTCGATATTCCTATATTTGAAGGTCAGATAAACACAAATGTTGTAGACAAATGGTTGAATCTACTAGAAAGGTATGTCTTTTTCCATAACTTTTCGAATAGAGAAAAAAATATTTTTTGTGCTCCTCAAAGTCATTCCCCATGTCAAAGATTGGTGGGAAACGTCTTGTGAGCAAAAGGAAACAGAGGAACCCTCATTAATTACAGTTGCGGTCACCTGGGAGTCCTTCAGGGATGCTATAAGGAACAATAATACCATGTCTAAAGCTATGACGACCTGTATACAAAAAGGACCACACTGCGACAGCAAAGAGACAAAGCAATGCTCAAGTTCACAAATATCTTCCATACATTGCACACCAAGCTGGGTATCAAAGATTCTGAGCGACATCTAGTGCTCGAGTATCGCAGTGGTCTGCATAGATACATCTGGGCTGAAATGGAGTTTCTTAACATCTCGTCCTTGGGCGCGGCCTACCGATATGCTGTCAAAATTGAGCAGAAGCTTAAACAAAAGAAGCGACAATTTGGACCTGGGAACCCCGTCACAGCAAAAGCCAAGAAAGAGCGGCCCCAACCCACAAAACAAAGGACAGAGCAAAGATGGACAGCCTCAGGAAAACCAATCCAAGCCGCAAGCAAAGAAGGACACCGGAAAGACAAAGAAAGACACTGGTAAGTGGTGCGACTTCCATAAGAACCCCTCGCATAACACTGTTGATTGTCGCTCAAAGCAGTGGTTAGTGGTTGAGGTGAAAGCCTTTGAATCAGATGCGGGTTCTGACTCTGAGTCAGAACCAGAAAGGGAGAGACGGATCATTGATTCGGAGCCCACTGCTACCATTTCTACCACCAAGCTCCATCCTAGTGAACCATATGAGTCAGAGGAAGGCGAGCGTCTTTTTCATTCATAGATGTGGGTGAAGGGTACCCCACTGCACTTCATCATTGACAGTGGTAGCCAGAAGAACCTCATCTCAGCAGAGGTCGTCAAGCGGCTAGCCCTGCCGACAAAGCCGCACCCGCAACCCTACACCATTGGGTGGCTACGTCAAGGAAGCGATCCTTGCGTCAGCCAACAATGTTGCATGTCGTACAGCATCAATTCCTTCAAAGATGAGGTATTGTGTGATGTTGCTCCTCTCGAAGTTTGTAATGTTCTTTTGGGACAACCGTATTTATGGAAACATAATGCTATATTTGATTCTAGGCCTCGCAGTGTTATTATTACTTTGCACAAGAAATTATACAGGATACCCAAGGCAATCTCGCCTAGTGTTATTTCCTTGATCTCTGCCAAGCAATGCAGGAAGGTCATCTCTCAGACCGAGAAGTTTGTATTCTTTGTGATTCGCTCTCAGAGTGAGCGAAAAATCACAACCACATCCAAGGCCTTCGCAGTCGACCTCTCCACGCAGTAGAAGCAAGTGGATAAGGTCATGGAAAAATACTCATATATCTTCTCCTCACCTAGCGGGGTACCTCTGCACTGTCGGGTCAAGCATCTCATCAATCTAACCCCTGGCGCACCGCTTCCCAATGGGATAGTCTACCGCCACTCTCTGTTAGAGAATGAGGAGATCAAGCGACAGATCCAATAACTACTCCACAAGAGGCACATCTGTCTCAGCTCATCGCCTTGTGGGAGTTCAATCATGTTGGTGCAGAAGAAAGACGGGACTTGACGACTCAGCATATATTATCGAGCCCTGAATAAAATCACAGTCAAAAACCAGTACCTGATTCCCCGAATCGACGACCTCCTTGATCATCCCACGAGGGCCAAGTACTTTAGTAAGATTGAACCAAAGTTTGGCTACCACCATGTCCCAATAGAACAGACAAATGTATGGAAGGCTGCCTTCAAGTCAAAAGAATGTATTTTTGAATGGTTTCTCATGCCCTTTGGTTTAACAAATGCTCCAGCAAATTTCATGAGGACGATGGACGATATCCTACGACCATTCACCAATACTTTTGTAGTAGTGTATCTGGATGACATCTTGATCTACAACAAGACTTGGGCGGAACACTTGCAACATATTCAGCAGGTTTTGCACACCTTGCGACAGCACAAGCTATATGCCAACTTGGAAAAATGCTCCTTCGACATGGACAAGGTCCATTACCTGGGCTACATCATTGATCAGCATGGTGTACATGTGGATCCAGCCAAGATTCGGGTCATCCGTGACTAGCCAGCCCCAACCACACTCACTGAGCTTCGGAGCTTCTTGGGGCTTGCCAATTTCTACTGCAACTTCGTGTTGGGATTTTTCTATATTGCATGGGCTCTCAGTCAAGTCACCACGGGTGGTGGTAAGGCAAAATTTGTGGGGTCTGTTCCAACAACAAGCACTCAATGATTTGAAGCAGTGTTTGTGCTCAACTCAAGTACTTTCATTACTGGACCTGCAGCAGCATTTTGAGATCGAGACAGACGCTTCAGACTATGTTGTGGGCGTCGTTCTCACTCAGCACGGCCACCCTGTGGCCTATCATAGTAAGACACTATCATATGTTGTTCGTAAGTACCCTACTTATAACAAAGAAATGTACTCCATTGTGCAAGTCTGCCACCAGTAGAGACATTACATTTTTGGGAATGAGACAATCATTCACATTGATCATAAGCCATTGTAGTTCATGCAAACGCAAGAAAAATTGTAGAATGATCGCCATCATAAGTGGTCCACATACTTACAGCAATTCCACCTCAACATCAAGTATAAAATAAGGAGTACCAATCGAGTTGTTGACTGCCTCAGCCGACCTCCAGTCGCAGCACTCACCACGGTGCTAGACTCTTACGACCTCGAGACCTCCGAATGGCCCCACCTCTATGAGACAGACCCTGACTTCGCCACCACCTACCAAATGTTGGGCACAAACTCAGTTGTCGCTAATTTTCATCTTTAGGATGGGTTGTTATGCCATCTGGGCCATCTCTGTGTTCCCTCAAGCAAGCGAGCTAAACTGATTTGGGAATCCCAATACAATCAAGTGGTAGGACACTTTGACGTCGAAAAGACAGTGACAGTGCTGCACAAACATTTCTACTGGACGAAACTTCGATAGAATGTAGGCAAGTATATCAAGTCTTGCACTGTCCGCGCTACTGTCAAACCGACCACTAAGAAACAGGGCATGTACACACCTCTGTCTACTCCTGACAGGCCATGGGAATCCATCTCGATGGACTACATGTTGGGCCTTCTATCCACCAAGAGGGGAAATGACTGTTTTTTTTGTTGTTGATCGATTTTCCAAGATGGTGATTCTGGCCGCCTGTAAGAAAAGCATCACAACAGAGGCCACTGCCAAATTTTTCTTTGAACGAGTATGGTTACATTTTGGAATCCCACAAACCATTGTCTCAGCTTGAGACAATCGGTTTCTCAGCACATTCTGGTCGGGCCTCTGGTCATTGTTGGATACCAAGCTCACCAAATCCATTGTTTTCCACCCCTAGACAGATGGTCAAACTGAGATCGTCAATCGAATGATCATGCATATCCTGCACATGTACAATTCCAAGCACCCCCGCACATGGGATGAGAGTCTTCCATATGTTCAGCAGAGCTACAATTGAGCCATACATAGCTCAACCAGCCACAGCCCCTTTCAGATGGGATTGGGATTCCAACCATTGGGTTCCATGGATGTTGCACTACCACTTGCAGCCACCTCAGTCAACTCATCCCCTGCACCAACTGAAGCTGACAAAGCCACCCGGTTCTTTGAGCGGATCAATCACATCTGCCAACAAGTTTAGGATATTATACAAAAGTCCAATGCCAAGTACAAGCAACGCCATGATCAACACCGGGTGTCACATAAGTTTCAGGTAGGCAGCAAAGTTCGGTTGCACTTGCAGAAAAAACACGATACAGGGCCCCATCGGAAGCTTCGCCCACTCCGTTATTGACCTTACACCATCACCAAGGTTGTGGGTGACAATGTTTTTGAGCTCAACATTCCTCATTTCCTTGGCCTACACCCAGTGTTCAACGTGGCTCTCTTTCGGCCATATTTCCCACCATTATTGGACACATCAAAGGTAGCAGAATAGTTGACACCAACAGAGTTCAACCTTGACTGCATGCAACAGGCATCCCGTGATCAGATTGTGACACGCAAGTCAAGGGAACTCAACAACAAAGGATCCAACTTTATCGAGTTGTCAAAGTAGGGCAACTCCTGCACCAAGGCAAATGGCTCACCCAGAGCCAAATTCAACAGAAATTTCCTCATCTGATAGGGGAACTCAACTCAATGGAGACCGTTGCTTCCTAAGGGGGGAGGATTGATCCATATGGATGCCGGTGGCCTCCCACCTATTCCAACTGATTCATTTTGGCAGTTTTTTCCTAATTTTCGGGTCCCTGACTTTTGGGGTCGTTTTGACGCCCTAAATAGTGTTTTAAGGGCTCGCCACAGTCTGACTGTAAATAAATCCTAAGTCTAACGACAACATATGTATTCCTCGGATAGACCTTTCCAACGAGCTATCGTGCACCTAAAATATAAATTGTATGCAAAAGTTACGACCCTGAAAAGTTGATGTACTAGCTTACCCCAATGGGGCCCACATGACTTTTGGCACTTCATCTCCTAGGGTTAGGGTTTTTTATGTCTAGGGTTTTGGAATTCATGCTTATTGTAAAAGGACATTCAGAGCGTCATTGTAATCATCTTCTTGTGAATGAGCACAATTGTCACATCTCTTCTCAGAGATAAGCCGCCACCATTCCAGCAAACTTGTTTTTTGCTGCATTTTACAGTTTCAGTTTATTTCCTTATTGAATAAAACTCAGTTTTTATGTATCTTTGTTATTCTGTGTTAAACATCTTTTAATAATAATATGTATTCATTTTGTTCTGCTCATAAAAATTGAAACACGACGTGACAAACCATCTAATGTTGCCTCAAATTCACCAAATTTTGCCTCCATTCTCCAATTTAAACAAGTCGTAATGTCCTTGAATTCCTTGAATTTAGTCATTAACTGTTGAAGGGTTAAATTGTTCACATAAACAAATTCTTCATTGTATTAAATGATCTTTTTAAAATCATTCACATATGGCTCAATTTGGTGAGTGTCTTACCATTTAAAAAACATACATTTTTATATATAAGATTAAAATTAAAATGGCAAGTGTCTTATCATAACTTTTTTATTATTATTTTAGATAATCAAGAGATTAAGATTAATTCAATAATATCTCAAGATAATCTTTTTATTCTTTTTTTCAATATTTTATTAAAAACAAATTTCAAATTCAACGACATAACCATAGAGACAAGAAGGGCTACTCATTGAACAGTGGTCAATTTGCTATAAAACAAATGCATTATTATGTATATTTAACAAGGGCTACTCATTTAACAATGGTCAATTTTCTATAAAATAAATGCATTATTATGTATTTTTAAATAGGAATTTTTAGAGAAATGGTTCCATATTTAAATAAATAAGTATTTTTGGTTATTTAATATTATTTATTATAATGATTGTTACAACTGTATTTATGTTTGATTTTAATATTTTGTTATGTTTTTTATTTTTATTTCTTTAAACATGTTTTTTTAGGTGGCAAAATCAATCATAACTCATTTGTAATTTGGGAATGAGGATAATCATCATTGGTTGTCATTCTAAATTGTTATTATAACTTATTATTGTTATTCAAGGAAAACCACTCCACTTGAAATAAGATTTGCTCTATAAAGGGTAGATTTTCACTCCATAAGAGGTTATTAACATGTTTCCTTACATCCAAAGAAAACTATTATTTCTTAACCAATCATAAGCTATTTTAAATCATACTCAAAACCCATAAAAACGGTTTTAACTTAAATAATATTCAACACTCCCATTACCATGATTACAACATTAACTTCATATATTTTCCAATAACCTTTAATCCTATACATAAAACTAAATGACACTTCAATATAATTTAACATAAATTGTCATTTCAAAGTAATTATTATATTTGTATTATGTTTTCCACAATCTTTTATTAATAATAATTAATTTTAATCCATTTCAATGGGCTTTGTCTAATTGTTCTACAAAATAGCTTTTTTCGTTGAATCTGACATAAATTTGCACAAAATTATTATTTTTTGTTGTTTAAAATCCATTTTTTAATGCAAAAATGGATTATACAAAAATAATCACTCAAATCTACAAATTTAACAATTTCTTGCCAGATTTTGGACAAATATCCCCGGAAAAAAAATTGCCAAAAAAGAATAATTTCGTAGAACATTTAAACTACGACATTTCAATGTCCTACTGTGTCATATTAATGATAATAACTATCTTTTCTTTTCATATTTAAGTCAAATCTATTGCGACCAAACCTCATGCTAGAAGAATCGTATAGATATTCAATGCTTCCCACTTGGAAATGGGTATTGAAACACAAGCACATGTGGTTTAGTCAAAGGTCATTGCACACAATGCTCAAAATCTTTGTTGTTATGCTCAGGTCATCTAAATTTATGATTTTTTAAGCTCGTTTTGATTAGTTTTGGTTGAATTATAAAAACCCTGTTAATTGTTTGTTTAAGTTGCTTGGTACTTTTTAGATGGTACATATTTTTTTTTGTTGTATAAATAGTATTAGACTATGTAGTAATTGTAAACTCCACCTTCCTGGTTTTAATTCCAAAAGAAAACAATTCGACTACCTTCAACGACTTCAGACCGATCTTCCTTTGTAACCTAGTTTACAAGTTAATTTCCAAAGTAATCTCCAATCGGATTAAGCCGGTTTTGGAAAAATGTCTCTCAGTCGAACAGCTCGGGTTTTTAAAGGGAAGAAGGATCCAATATGCCATCGGTGTAGCCCATGAGTGCATTCACAACATCATCCAAAAAAAACAAAAGGCGTTGGTCATGAAACTTGACCTCAAAAAGGCGTTTGACAGCATTGACTGGGATTTTCTAAGACTAATCCTCCTCTCGATTGGCTTTGGTGATAAGTTCACAGACTGGATTATGTCCTGCGTCACAAGCGCAAACTTTGCAATGCTGATTAACGGGGAGGCGTCTAGATTTTTTAAAAGCGAAAGGGGATAAGTTCACAGACTGGATTATGTCCTGCGTCACAAGCGCAAACTTTGCAGTGCTGATTAACGGGGAGGCGTCTAGATTTTTTAAAAGCGAAAGGGGGTTCCGCCAGGGATGCCCACTTTCTCCCTACCTCTTTATCTTTATCAAGGTGTCCAATCACATCAGGATCGTTCACCTTATGTTTGTGGATGATATTCTTTTACTTTCCAAAGCTAATTTAGCGGATTGGCTTGCGCTCATGGACATTCTTCAGCTCTTCTGTTCAGTTTCGGGGCTGTCCATCAGTCCATCAAAGTCCACTGTCCACTTTTGGGGCTTCACAGAGGTCGAACTCTCTCTTTTCAAAGACTCCTTCCCCTTCTCCTTTTTTGACTTAAATTCAGGTTTCCGATATCTTGGGTACCAGCTAAAGCTGGGAGACTCCTCCTCAACTGACTGGACCTGGCTGGTTGCAACCTTTGAAAGGAGAATAGGTTTCTGGTGCAATAAATGGTTGTCCCTGGGGGGACGCCTAATCCTGGTCAAGTCGGTGTTACAAAGTCTGGCTGTTTTTTGGATGTTACTGGAACGAATACCCGCCAAAATCATTTCTCTGCTTCGCAGACTCTCCTTCAATTTCTTGTGGAACGACCTAGCAAGTAAACACCGCTTC
>JASDQU010189630.1:686-19468 GCA_032191745.1 Picea mariana | reverse complement strand
AGAAATATTTTATTTATGACCCATATTGAAATTATTTTTTCTTATTAATATATTTTTAAATGTGACATGCCAGCTCCATAATATTAATCATTGAAGGTATTAAGCATCTCACTCATTCTCTGAAGTGGAAAGAACCTATTAATCATATCACAATTTTTTTTCTTTCAATTACTCTACATGTTTCTCTCTATATAGAGAGTTGATATTGAAATATTTTTGTTGTTATTAATATAAATGTCACGTGTCAACTCCATGTTGAGCACTGAATAAATTACACATCTCCATGATATTGGGTTGTAGAAAGTGCCTCTAGGAACATAGGTGCTTTCTACTTCTCCATATGAGGAAGATGTGTAATTCATTGATGCCTCTTGGCCCATAATAAATCATGAGTTAAGATGGATCTATGTAGAATTTTTTTTCTTTCAATTATTCTACTTGTTTCTTTCTATATATATAGAGTTGATATAGGATTATTCTAGTTATTTTTTTCTTTTTAATATTTCTTAAATACCACATGTCAACTCCATAATATTGATCATTGAAGGAATTAAGAACCTCTCATTTTGTGAAGTAAAAACCACTTATTAACATATCAGAATTATTTTTTTTTTCAATTACTCTAATTGTTTCTCTATATAAAATTGATATATAACCAGCAACAACCACTTTATAAAAGTGGTTGATATATGCCGATCGATGTCATTAATTTTAAAAGGTGGAAAATGATGCCAATCGGCGTATATCAACCACTTTTATAAAGTGGTTGTTGCTAGTTGACGGTCTGCATGCCTAGAGGACTACCATTAATATGTATTAATTTTATTGCATTAATACATAATATATAATAACAATAATGAATTCATGTAACAAATTAATATTAATGAATTAATGTATATAAATTAATTGTCTATTAATATATTAATGAAATGTATAAATTAAAGTATTAATTTACATTAGTGTGTAATGTAACATTGTAATTGATTGATTGATACTTAATGTAACATATTACATTAAGTAATACATTGATACATTATTGATTAATACATTCCTAAAATATTGATACACTAATAAAGTCAATACATAAATAAAGTATAAATATACTAATAAAGTAATAATACATTCACCTTAATGTATTCAGTAATACAATACTACATTAATATAATGTATAAATTAAAGTACTAATGCATTAGTATCTTAATGTATAATACATTGATCTGAATTTATTCATTAAAATATTAATACATTAATGTATAATGTAACATATCAAAGTATTAATACATTAATGTATAATGTAACATATCAAAGTATTAATACATTAATAATACAATTAATTAATTGATACATTAAATATATTATTGACTAATACATTTCTAAGGTTTTATTACACAAATAAATTATTACATTGATTTGATATATTATTGCACTAATAATAATGCATAAAAAAATTATTTCATATATTAAATGCATTAATAAAAACATTATTAAAGTATTTATACATTAAAACATTAATAAAGTTATATTACACTAATGTCTTAATGTATTAATTAATGAATATATTAATACATTATTAATAATCTATAAATTAGAGTACTAATACATTAATATCTTAATGTACAATACATTAATAAAGTATTACATTAATAAAGCAATGTATTAAGTAAACAATTATTAAAATATTAATACATTAATGTATAACAAAACATATCAAAGTATTAATACATTAATAATGTAATTTATTAATTAATTGATACATTAAATACATTATTGACTAATAAATTGCTAAAGTATTAATTAATAAATTGTTAAGGTTTTAATACACAAATAAAGTAATACACTATTATACTAATGATGCATAAAAAAATAATACACTAAGTATTATTTTTTTATACATTATTTCATTAATATTAACACACTAGTTGCCCATGGGGTTGTAGACCGATTGACAAGTGTCGTGTAAATGGAAGGAAATATGTAAAAAGAGGTCTCAAGGTCGATTCTCACCCCGATTTAGTCGGAGGGCATGCTTGTGGGCTGTGTGTTATAAGACAGTCGACATGATTCGACCCCGTGTCACGCGAGTACGATACTGTCGTTGTTACCACTAGTTACAAAAAACAATATTAATACACTAATCAAGTAATTAATTAACAATACATTATTATAGCATTAATACAATGATACATTAATTGAAAATGATCGTGGTTGAGTATGGATGCCTATGAACATGGTTAAGGTTGACTTTGGGAAGGAAATGTTCACTATGGTTGACATGGTTAATTATGGTTCACCATGACCATGGTTGACTTGTGTAGACCTTCAGTATGGTTGACCATGGCTAAGGTTCAATGTGGTTGACCATGGTTGACAATGGTTATCCATGTTTCACATTTTTTGTGCATAGATGACCATGTTTGGCCATGACCTTGGTTGACCATGACTATAAATGACATCAATACATTAATTCATATTTTAATGTATTAATTAATTAATACAATAATACATTATTAATTAATACATTACTAAAGTATTAATACTTTAAAACATTAATAAAATATTAATTCACTAATACAATAATACTATATTATTAGAGTATTAATACAATAATAATGTAATGTATTAATTAATTATATAGTATTAATTAATACATTGCTAAAGTATTAATAAACTAATAGAGTAATACATAAATAATACATTGATAAATACATTATTAAAGTATTAATACATTAATACATTAATTGACAATGACGATCGTTGATTATGGTTGACCATGACCATGGTTTATTATGGTTGATCATCAACAAGGACGCCCATGACAATGACCATGACCATGGTTTCTTATGGTTGATCATCACCAAGGTTTCCCGTGACAATGACCATGACCATGGTTAACTTTGGTAGACCTTGGTTGACTTTGGGAAGGAAAAGTTAACTATGGTTGATATGGTTAATTATGGTTGACTATGACCTTTCTTGACCATGACCATGGATAACTATTGTTGAACATGACAATGGTTAATTGTGGTTGACCTTGGATTACCATGATCATGGTTAAAAGTGGTTGACCATAACCATGGTTAACTTTAATAGACCTTTGCTTTGGTTGACTAGACATTGCGGCAATGAGGTTATGCTCTTCACATTGCAATGACAAGGCTATGTTCCTCACATTGCAAACATATGGGCATGCTCGTCACATTGGAATGACAAGGCTATGTTTGTCACATTGAGATGATAGGGCTATGTTCGAAAAGGAAGTTTTGTCCAAGCTTTTTCAAAAAATCTAACAAAGTGTTTCATTTCTCACAAAGATGGGAAATTTGAACGAATGTTATGTATTACATAGAAGGAAACTTAGAATCATACTTGTTCTAAGGAAATTGATCACAAATCATCTTTAACTTTACATATGATGGTTTATACTTGTTTTAAAGACATTGATAGCAAATAAACTTGACAATGGTTTTCCCATGCTTGACTATGGTTTTCCATGGTTGACTAAGTTTAACCATGGTTGAGATTGATGTGGACCAAAGTTTAGTATGGCTGGTCATGGTTCACCTTCACCATGGTTGACTATGGTTGACCATGGTTGAATATGCATGACCATGCCCATAGATTAATTTCATAGACAATGTGGAGTGGATTATGCTGGACCATGTTGATTATGTTGACCCATGGTTTAGGTTAGTCACATTCTCACTGTGGATGTGGGTTATTTTTTTCACATTACGACATCAAGAAATGGTCATGTCATGCAATGTTCGACTATGTTTGTCACATTGAAATATTGAGTTGCATACATAATATTAAAAGAAAGGGTTATATTCGACACATTTCAACATTTGTAAATGTTTCTCACATTATGACGTCAATATATTTGTGTCACATTGCGACAATGAGGTTATGTTCATCACATAGGGACGACAAGGCTATGTTCATCACATTGGGAGGATAGGGATATGTTTGTCACATTGCAACGACACGACTATGTTCATCACATTGCGACGTAATTATGTTTGTCATTATGTGATGCTACTATGTTCAACAGATTGTGACAATATGGTTATGTTTGTCACATTGCAATGACTGGGATTTGTTCATCACATTCCAATGACAAGGCTATGTTTTTAACATTGCAATGTTCCTATGATTGTCAGATTATGACTCTACTATGTTCATCATATTACAACATTACTATGTTCCTCATGTTGAAACATTTGAGTAAACCACAAATTGCGGTGATGAGGAAATGTTCATCACATTGCAACGACAAGGATATGTTCATCACATTACGAAAATAGGGTTATGTTCTTCACATTGCGATGATAGGGCTATGTTCGTCACATTGTGACATTACTATGCTTGTCAGAATGTGACACTACTATGTTTGTCGCATTGCGATAATAGGGACTTATGATGATTCTAAGGGGTATGCAATAAGGCAGGGGACTTATTCCTTAGAAGCCATTAGTCTCCCACAAGTTCACCTGGCGGAGTGTTAACTCCAGGGGTTATTGACGTCTACCAATCAGTCAAGAAGCGATTGGCACCCTTGGATCACATGGTTCATCCTGAAGGGCACGTCGCGCAAAGAAACAAAGAGGCGAGTGGCACCCTTGGAGCACATGGTGCATCCTGAAGGGCACGTCGTGCAAAGGAATAGATGAGGCGAGTTGCACCCTTGGAGCACCTAGTGCGTCCTGAAGGGCACGCCACGTTGATGATGATAGAGGGTTGAACCTGGATGGCCCTAAGACATTTAACACATTAATAAATTTTAAAACAACTCCCCTAATTAAATTTCCCCCGGTTTAGAATCTAAGTCCTAAGTCTGAAACTTTGCTAGGGGTAAAATTTTGTGTACCCTTGAGAAAACAACTCTAAAAATTTAAAATGGTAAAATTTAAAATAAAAACCNTAATAATTTTGGTCTTCATAAATTTTTGGGGTAAAATGAAGAGAGTAATAATTTAATTAAAAGCTATGGATATAAAACATAAAAAAGAATTTAATTATTTAACTTGTGAAAGTCTAAAAGATATTAAATTATTAATAAAAAGGAAAAGGGGTTAATTTGCGCAACTGCCATTTTGGCTCTAATAAAAAGGGGAAAGAAGGGAATAATAAAAATTAGGAAACTAAGGAATGGAGGAAACATAATAATGGAAAGAAGGGAACTTATGGTAAAAAGCGAGGTCGACTTAGTAAAGAATCTACAATAAAGAACCTTCTAAATTGAACTAAATTAGCAACATCATTTTAGGGAAAGTATTTAAAACCTGTAAGGGAATCTAGGGACACCTAGGAGTAAAAATAGGAGTAACTCTAGGTGGGTGAGAGAAATAAGACAATTTGATAAATTAAAGAAAATAGTTAATGGAGAAACGTGGGGGATGAATGACACTTGTACGAAGGTGAATTTTTAGAAGATTTTATTAAAACTTAAACTAAATGAAATTTAGGGAAAGTTTAGAAGTTCTAAAACTCTATAAAAGAGAGGAAGGAGGAGGAAGAAAGGGATCGGCTATTAGCATAACGTTACACTGTCGGATTTGTGACTTGACTGATTACTTGTGGGGAGTTGGGTTTTCCCATCTCAGATAGGAGTGGTAGCTCGGCCTTGCGAGGCAAGCTGGGAGGTAGATGTACCATATGGATAGTGTGTGGCCCCTTTGCGACTCAGGGGGATAAGGAGGAAGTAGAGTACCCCTAGCATTGGTTGGTAGGTACCGGTGAGGTCTCGACGGTCGGCGAGCGGGAGTGGCACAGAGCGCGCGGACGTCATCGAAGCACGCGATAAGGCAAAGGTATGCTCCTTTAGTTAGTAGATTAAAATGCATAAAACTTATGCTTGGATCTGAATGATGATTATAAATTCACTCGGCATGCTTATACTAGTATTATCTCGTTTTTTTCCTTCATGTTTATATCTCGCTGGACTTTTCTGTGTATTCCTTCTTGACTGCATTTAATTACCTTGAAATTTAATTGATGACGAAGTTCTTATCTCTGCGTTATACATATCGGTTTAAGATAAATTATAATTCTCAACGTTTCCATAAGGATATAATATTAATGGACTAAATCATTGAAAGTTATAAACTCAATGAATTTATTGGATATATAAATCTATGTTGGTAGTTATGTTTTAGCTGTAATAACAACTCCTTGGCGATTTATTTACTAGATGGTGATCCTACCTTTTACTGGGAAACGTTTTCTTGATCGTTGTTTTTCAACCATGGACTTACCCAGCATAATCCCCTGGTGGCTATGCATTTATCCTTTTTCCACGTTTGCCAGTGAGCTCCTTGGTGACCTATGTTATTCTTAAACTTTAAAGGCAGCGATGCAAATTCCTACTGATAGGGCCAACCACTAACCTTATTATTCTAAGTCTGAAATAAAAATGAAGAATGCGTGGGTGTAAGTTATTAGAAAGTGTTTAAGAGATTGGCGATTTCCGTGAGTTGGTAGCAAGACATGGATTACTCTTCCCTGTTGAAGGCCTGAGTACCAAAGGTTGGCTCAACCATTTAGGGATTAGCCACACATTCTACCCGTTTGAAATTTTGGCTCTGCACCATCAGACGCATTTCAGTTTCTAGCACTCCGTAATAGTAACTCGAAATGACACACTTCTTGGTTCTAAGCGATTTAGTGACTATGCCTAGATACCCGTATCTTTATGGTACCGGTGAATCACCAGCGATAAACTCACTCAATTTACGATACGAATTCCATCTTCCCTTCCCATTCATCTACATGTTTCACTCCTGTAACTAGCTGAGTGGGATCGAGTCAGTCTTACATACGTACTAGCAGACCCTAAATAAATCCCACNCCTAGACGCTGTGATTTATATATATCTCGGTAACAGGAGATAGAGGCATAGATTAGACGTGGGAATTTAAATTATACAAGTAGAACCACGTAAGGGTGAAAAGCTGGATGGGGGTTTTGCTGGCTGGAGAAACAAACCACCTGTAGACAGTAAACACAACCTTGATCTTGGGGGTTAATAGCTCGTCCGCTCCTGTGAACATGATTCCCAGGTTACTATTTTTGCAATAAGAGATTTTTTTCTGCCGTCAGTTCTTTAGATAGGAATTTATGAATGAAATCTGAATTTCCTGAGTGGCAGGGCGTGACCCTTTTTATTTCCATTGATGCTTTAATGATGAAGGAGGAGACTACAGCTGTAACTAAACAGCCAGCATACCCCTTTTTCATTTGCATTTTTTTGGAACCCGTATCCTACGCCCTTGCCTCTGTAATGAACCGTATCTTTTCACCCTGCAATTTGTGTGGAAAACCTATAAAATTTGCCCTGCCAACAGTGTACAAATCATAACCTTTCGCCCTACTTTTTGAATTAAAAATTGTATCTTTTACCTCTGCAAGGGCGTGTTGTACGGCAAAAATTTTCTGGGTTGACTCCTAGCTCTGACAATTGCCTCTTTTATAGTTGCCAAATGATTAATGATGCCTGGCATGCACCCACAACTGCTAGTTGTCCCATTGCTAACATTTTTCTTTACTTGGCATAGCGAATGGGCCGCTAGTTTTTCTTGTCTTTGATCATTTTTAAAAGGTATTGTTTTTGTTATTCTATTGAATTCATTATTGTAATGATAAGGTAATATAAATAAATTCGATAACATAATTGTTATTATGACTTGTAAAGGTATTGTTTCTATAATATAATATTATGGTAATATGTAAATATAAGGCCTTTGTGCTAAATTGTTCTTACAATATAAAACAGAATGTAATGCTAGTGTTATATAGAAGTAATGCTATTGTTACTCTACTACAATGTTATTGTTACATAAAAGGTAAGGATATTGTTATTTTAGTGGAATGTTACTGAAATTTTATTGTTATGGTTAACATAATTTGAGATGGTAATGTGTAAATGTATTGTGTTGTAAATTATATTGTTAATGTAATATGTAAGGCTAATGTCATGGTAATATAATGTTTCTGAAATATGTAAGAGTAATGTTTGCAATATAATGCAGAGTGTGATGTTGGTGTCAGATAACATATAGGAAGTAATTCCATTGTTATTTCATTTGCAATGTTATTGTAATGTAAAGTCACTATAATTTATCGTTGGAAATATGTAAATGTAATGTCTTTGCAATTTGGAAAAATGTTACGTTAGCATTTGATAACATGTAAAGATCATTGTATTTTATTTACCATGTTAATGTAGTATAAAATTAATGATATGGTTAATTTATTGTAAGGACATTTTAATTTTATTAATATTGACAACACGTAGAAGGTAAGGTCCTTGAAACTAAGTACAATAAATTATTATGATTTAGTAAATGGAGAATTGGCAATTAATTATATGTACTTATTTTTAAGGTTGGGTTGGTAACTCGTCGACTAACGGAAATTAAATGAAGTGATTGATCTATACTTGTTTCCAATTGAGTCATAGGTAATGCTGAGTCTTAATTAATGGTTGGTTATTTTCGGTGTCCTTCTGACTTGTGCCTTCCGTAGAGGACGTGGTCGTTCGTTAACTTTTGTTGTACTTGGTTGTAAACAATTTATTGTTTGGTCTGTTTGTGTCGGGTAGGATGTAGACACCTCCATGTTCCTCAGAACATTCGCTAGCCCTGAGACCTTAAATGGTTAAAATCGATGGGAACCTGGACTTGAGTGTTGCTTATGTGCCTTAGAGGTACTAACCATTGCAGGGTAGGATGGATGGGTAGTCAGTCTTATTATTGGGTTGGTTGATTGTTGTTCATTACTGACAGATGTTGATGTGTGTCTTAGTTCTTTATGTTGATATCGCAGTTGCATGCGTCATGATTCGTCGTCGTGTGGCGGCGCAGAGTATAATGTCTTGTTACCCTTGCACACATGCTCACACACAAAAAAAAAAATCACTTGTTATAAGAGGTTTGTCGTTGTAACGAGGAGGTTTGTTGCATATGGTATCAAAGCGGGTTCAACCCGCAACTTGGGATTCGCTATGATTTTTGTTGACATGATTTGATTATACTGTTGCTAATCGAGCTGATTGTGTGCATGCAGGTAATCATGGTTAGAGGACGTCATGGAGGCAGATGATAGGGTGCTAGGGAAGGGGGTGCAACGCCTCTAGTAGCATCTATGCCTGAGGGGTCTAACCCCCAGGGAGACGAGCAGGTTCTCAGACAGGAGCAGATAGAAGTTGGTGATGTAGTCAGGATGATGAGATCCTTTCAGCACATGTTTGAGGCACCGATCATTCGTTTGGACAGAGATGAGGCCAGGGCACCGGCACCCACTGAGGTTCCACCACGCGCACCGACCGTTACTAGTAGCATTCACCGTGAACTCAAGAAAGTCAAATTTCCCTAGTTCTTTGGTGCCCCGGATGGCGCAGCCGTTGAGGCATGGTTGGATAACATGGAAATGTGCTTCTCACTTCACGGTTATAACTCCAACAAGAAGGCCCGCATGGTGGTCTTTCAACTGAAGGGGAGCACTCTTCTATGGTGGAATACACTCCTGCCACAGCTGAACATGACCATCGAAGATGTGTCATGGGAACTATTCAAGGAACGGTTCCGAGAGAGGTACCTTTCTGAGGAATTCATTGAGTGTCAACTCAATGAGTTCAACGCCTTACGACAAGGAGGTCATATGGTGCCTGAGTATGAGGCACGTTTTATGGAGCTACTCTAGTATGCTTCACACCTTAACACGGAGAAACTTAAGGTCAACAGGTTCTTGTTCAGCCTTAACAGCAGTCTACCTGCAAAGGTTAGTATTCTGATACCTCAATCCTTGCACGATGTCGTCCAGAAGGCCCTCATAGCTGAGGAGGAGCTTAATAGTGGGGGTCAGACAAGGACTTCAGCGAGACCAACAGGGTAGGTTTCAGCTGGAACCCAGCAACACCAGACACCAGCGAGACATATGTTGGGATATCATGGCTTCCAGAGGGGATCCACTTTCACTACACCCCGGCGACCGCTGCCTCAGCAGCAGACACCTTATTGGGGACCACAGCATCAGTAACAGCGTCACCCACAAAACCAGTAGTTTAGGCCTGTTCAGCAGAACAGACCTGGGTTCCAGGCCGGTGGGCTGTCATCTTCTACTTTGGGTACCAGGACTACTGGGCCGAAGAAGAGTTGTTGGATGTGTGGGGAGCCACACTACCATCGCGACTGTCCTGTGGAGAGGACCAAAGCATCTGGATCAGCCAGACCCACTACAGTGGGAGATATGGGAAAATCTCATCGGATTCATGTAGTGGTGAATAACTGCCAGGCAGAGCACCAGTCGACTGTGCTTGAGATGACAGGTACCGTTGTTGACCAGACCCTTAGTGTTTTGATAGATCTCGGGGCTACCGAGAGTTTCATTTCTGGTGCAACGCTAAAAAGGATTAAGGTAAAGGCAGTCGAACAATATGAGTTTAGCTTCGTAGAGATGGATTTGGGAGCCAAACAGAAGGTTGGAGGAAACGTTACGGGATGTGCCCTTAACCTAGGAGAGTTTGTCACGAGAACCAACCTGTATGTCACAATCTTAGGATCTTATGTTGTCATGATTGGTATGGATTGGTTAGAATTACATGAGGCGATACTCAACTGTAAGATGAAATGGTTGAGCTTGATCGATGACGAAGGGCAGAGACGTGTGATTATGGGATGGAACCAGAGATTTTCCCTGAGGTTTTTCTCTTCCTTACAGTTACATAAGAGTATGCACAAGGGGTGCAAGATTTATGAGATCCTTGCGCTAAATGAGAAGGGAGTAGCAGAAGGTCTAGAACACTTTCCAGTGGTGAGAGAGTTTGCGGACATGTTTCCGGAGGAGTTACTTGGAATGTCGTCGAAGAGGGAATTGGAGTTTACCATAGACCTAAAACTGGGGACTGAATCGATAGCAAGAATGCCTTATCGCATGTCGACCCCAGAGTTACAAGAGTTTAAAATGCAACTGAAGGAGTTGTTGGACTTGGGACTGATACGTCCTAGTGTATCATCGTGGGGTGCACCGGTTATTTTCATATGAAAGAAGGATGGATCGTGGAGGCTTTGCATTGACTACTGTCAATTGAACAAGGCCACGATCAAGAATCAGTATCCCTTGCCGAGAATTGATGATTTTTTCGATCAAATGAAGGGTGCGACGGTGTTCTCCAAGATCGATTTGTGATATGGGTATCACCAATTACAGATCAAGTAGGATGACGTCCCTAAGACCGCATTTAAGACGAGGTTTGGACACTATGAGTTTATTGTTTTACCATTTGGACTGACAAACACCCCAGGGGTATTTATGAGTTTGATGAACGGGGTGTTCCGCGAGTACTTGGACAAGTTAATCCAAGTATTCATTGGCAATATTTTGATCTACTCTCGGACGATGGAGGAGCATGATGAGCACTTGCGCTTGGTACTACAGTGTCTGCGAGAGCACAAATTGTATGGGAAGTTGTCCAAATGCTCTTTTTATCAATCGAGGATTCACTACTTAGGGAATGTCATCTCCGATGAAGGTATCGCCATGGATCCAGCCAAGGTCGAGGCTATTATGGAATGGCCTGTGCCGATGAATGTCACGAAAGTGTGTAGCTTTATGGGTTTAGCAGGATACTATTGATGATTTGTCGAGGGATTTTCGAAGATAGCAAATATGATCATGGAATTGCAGAAGAAGAACAAGAAGTTTGTTTGGACTGAGAAATGCGCGGAATCATTTCGAAGGATTAAGGAGTTTTTGACAACTTCACCAATACTAAAGGTCCCTGACATGGACGCAGACTTCTTGGTATGCACTGATGCATCCAAGGAAGGTTTAGGTGGAGTCTTGATGCAAGATGGACGAGTGATTTCTTACATTTCGAGGAAACTGGGAAGGCATGAGGAGAACTACGCGACGCACGATTTGTAGTTATTAGCCATCGTATATGCCTTGAAGGTTTGGAGACACTACCTTGTTGGACGAAAATTTGAACTAAAGACTGATCATTGTGGACTACAACACATTTTTACGCAAAGCGACCTAAATGTGCGACAACAGCGTTGGTCAGAATTGCTTAGCGAGTATGACTTTGAGATTACTTACATAAAGGGAACAGTGAACCGAGTGGCGGATGCTTTGAGTTGAAGACGACGCATATTTTTTGTGTTGCCTCTTCAGACGAATCTACGTGAAAAGATTATAACTTTACAGCGTGACGACGACTGGTACAAAGAGGTAGAGGGTTTTATCGGACAAAACACAATGATGGTACCACAATATGAGGGATTTTCATTAGACGGCGATGGTTTATTGAGGTTTAAAAGTCGGATTTACGTACCACCAAACGACAAGTTGAGGATGTTGATCCTAAGCGAGGCTCATAGAGAAGTTTACATGGCTCACCCGGGAGTCATGAAGATGAGGGTAGACCTTAAGCCCTTATTATTTTGGAAGGGAATGAAAGCAGACATAGTCATCTACGTGACCAGATGCCTCGAATGTCAGCAGGTAAACACTGAACATAGACACCCAGCGGGATTACTACAACTGCACGCTATTCCGGAATCTAAATGGGAGGTTATTTCAATGGATTTCATTGTTGGATTGCCACTGACGGTGAGGAGACATGACTCGATTTTCATAGTAGTAGACACTCTGACGAAGAGTGCTCACTTTATTCCTGTGTGTACGATGTATCAGTCACTTTACATTGCTAGAGTTTTAATCAGTAAGATTGTGAGGCTGCAGGGCATTCCTAAGAGGATTATATCCGATCGAGGATCGATGTTTACTAGATGATTTTGGATGAGTTTCCAAGAGGCCTTGGGAACCCAACTTAACTTTATTACTTCGTATCACCCGAAGACTGATGGGCAGACAGAACGAATGAACCAAACCTTGGAAGACATGTTGCACATGTATGTGATGGACCAACAAAAGAGTTGGGAGGAATTCTTGCCTCTAGTAAAGTTCGCTTACAACAACAGTTACCAAAGCACCATTAAAATGGCGCCTTTCGAGTTTATTTACGGGCGACCGTGTCGAACGCCCTTGAGTTGAGATCAACTTGAGGATAGGGTCCTGGTGGGACTAGAAGCAATCCAAGAAATGGAAGAGCAAATGCAAACCATAAGACAAAGGATTAAAGAAGCGCAGGATCGACAGAAGAGTTATGCCAATGCGCACCGAGTCGACCGTAGTTATGAGGTCAGTGATCAAGTCTTCTTACAGGTTAAACCACATAAGATTTCGATCAATTTTGGGAAGGGAGCTAAACTCTCTCCTAGGTTCATGGGCCCTTTCGAGATTGTGGAGAGAAAGGGGCTCGTGGCCTATCGACTAACCTTGAATGATTCTTTGAGGCATATGAACAATGTTTTACATGTATCTATATTGAAACATTATATTAGTGATCCTACACATGTGATTGGCATGAGTTCCTTGCAGGTATCGAACGAGGGAGTCCCCACGGCTGAACCGGTCCACATATTAGATCATCGCATTTGACAGTTACGACGTCGAACGGTAGACCAGGTCAAGGTCCATTGGGACAATTATAGTCCGCACTCAGTGACCTAGGAGGACGCATATGATATGCGCCAGCAGTTTCCATTTTTGTTTGATAGATAGACACATGATACTGTGATACACTTATTTCGACATTTATACTATGAAACTTTGGGACGAAGTTTAGACCAAGAGGGGGTGTATGTAACATCCCGCTCTGGCGCACTGAGAAAACTTATTCTTTGAGGACACTTGCTCGCAAGGGATCCAGACTATTATGATATTAAAACATGTGTTCTTGATTATGAGGTGTTATGATAGATGACCTGATGTTTTACTTCATTGACATAGACAGGTGCTATTGACTCGGTTTTACTGAGTTTGCAGGGTTTTGGACCTTGAGGATGCAGAGGCATCGACAGAACCCTTGGACTTTGGATCGAGTCAGGGAGTGTGCTATTGGGGTTTGATTGTTTTAATGTGATTTTAGTACATTGATTAGATGATATGATGCAGACATGTCTGACATGATTATTTATGATGCCGGCTGACGATAGCTTACCGACCAGACTCACATATGGAGTAAAGGGGCCACACACGACTACCAGAGAGGTTGAGGGAGAGGTGTGGACAACATCTCTGCCACAGCCTACTAGCGCTCTCGCCATGGCTCGAACTGTAGTTTAACGATTACCTAGTTCGAGAGGACCCACAATGCCACGAGGGCAGACTGTGATAGTCGCTCATGATGATTCTAAGGGGCGCACAATAAGGCGGGGGCCTTATTCCTTAGAAGCCCTTAGTCTCCCACAAGTTCACCTGGCAGAGTGTTGAATCCAGGGGTTATTGATGTCTATCAATCAGTCAAGAAGCGACTGGCACCCTTGGAGCACGTGGTGCATCCTGAAGGGCACGTCGTGCAAAGAAACAAAGAGGAGAGTGGCACCCTTGGAGCACATGGTGCATCCTGAAGGGCACGTAGTGCAAAGGAACAGATGAGGCGAGTGGCACCCTTGGAGCACCTAGTGCATCCTAAAGGGAACGTCGCGTTGATGATGATAGAGGGTTGAACCTAGATTGCCCTAAGACATTTAACACATTAAAAATTTTTAAAACAACTCCCCTAATTAAATGTCACCCATTTCAGAATCTAAGTCCTAAGTCTGAAACTTTTCTAGGGGTAAAATTTTCTGTACCCTTGAGAAAACATCTCTAAAAATTTAAAATGGTAAAATTTAAAATAAAAACCATTTAAGTAATAATTTTGGTCTTCATAAATTTTGGGGGTAAAATGAAGAGAGTAATAATTTAATTAAAAACTGTGGATATAAAACATAAAGAAGAATTTAATTATTTAACTTGTGAGAGTGTAAAAGATATTAAATTATTAATAGAAAGGAAAAGGGGTTAATTTGCGCAGCTGCCATTTTGGCTCTAATAAAAAGGGGAAAGAATGGAATAATAAAAATTAGGAAACTAAGGAATGGAGGAAACATAATAAGGGAAAGAAGGGAACTTATGGTAAAAAGTGAGGTCAACTTAGTAAAGAATCTGTAATAAAGAACCTTCTAAATTGAACTAAATTAGAAACATCATTTTAGGGAAAGTATTTAAAACATGTAAGGGAATCTAGGGACACCTAGGAGTAAAAATAGGAGTAACTCTAGGTGGGTGAGGGAAATAAGACAACTTGATAAATTAAAGAATATAGTTAATGGAGAAATGTGGGGGATGAATGACACTTGTACGAAGGTGAATTTTTAGAAGATTTTATTAAAACTTAAAGTAAATGAAATTTAGGGAAAGTTTGGAAGTTCTAAAACTCTATAAAAGAGAGGAAGGAGGAGAAAGAAAGGGATCGGTTGTTAGCGTCATGTTACGCTGCTGGATTTGTGACTTGACTGATTACTTGTGGGAAGTTGGGATTTCCCAGCTCAGATAGGAGTGGTAGCTCGGCCTTGAGAGGCGAGCTGGGAGCTAGATGTACCATCTGGATAGTGTGTGGCCCCTTTGCGGCTCGGGGGGATAAGGGGGAAGTAGAATACCCCTAGCATTGGCTAAGAGGTACCATCTAAATGATGATTATAAATGCACTTGGCATGCTGATACTAGTATTATCTCATTTTTTCCCTTCATGTTTATATCTCGCTGGACTTTTCTGCGTATTCCTTCTTGAATGTGTTTAATTACATTGAAATTTAATTGATGACAAAGTTCTTATCTCTGCGTTATACATATCGGTTTAAGATAAATTATAATTCTCAGCGTTTCCATAAGGATATAAACTTAGCAGACTAAATCATTGAAGGTTATAAACTCAACGAATTTATTGGATGTATAACTCTGCATTGGTAGTTATGTTAGCTGTAATAACAACTCCTTCACGATTTATTTACTGGATGGGGATCCTACCTTTTACTGGGAAACATTTTCTTGACCGTTGTTTTTCAACCATGGACTTATCCAGCGTAACCCCCTGGTGGCTGTGCATTTATCTTTTTTCCACGTTTTCCAGTGAGCTCCTTGGTGACCTGTGTTATTCTTAAACTTTAAAGGTAGCGATGCAAATTCCTACTGATAGGGCCAACCACTAACCTTATTATTCTAAGTCTGAAATAAAAATGAAGAATGCATGGGTGTAAGTTATTAGAAGGTGTTTAAGATATTGGTGATTTCCATGAGTTGGTAGCAAGACATGGATTACTCTTCCCTATTGAAGGCCTGAGTACCAAAGGTTGGCTCAACCATTTATGGATTAGCCACACATTCTACTCGATTGACCTTTTCGCTCCGCACAATCAGACGCATTTCAGTTTCTAGTAATAGCACTCTGTAATAGTAACTCGAAATGACACACTTCTTGGTTCTAAGCGATTTAGTGACTGTGCCTAGATACCCGTATCTTTATGGTACCGGTGAATCACCAGCGATAAACTCACTCATTTTTTGGTACGAATGCCATCTTCCCTTCCCATTCATCTACCTGTTTCACTCCCGTAACTAGCTAAGTGGGATCGAGTGAGTCTTACATACATACTAGCAGACCCTAAATAAATCCCACTCATTTCACAGGTTCTTAAGATGGCCTTTTATCATTGATAAAGTCCCTTTACTCCGTAACCCTTAAGCTAGGAGGATTTTCCCGGACGCCGTGATTTATATCTATCTCGGTAACATGAGATAGAGGCATAGATTAGATGCGGGAATTTAAATTATAGGAGTAGAACCACGTAAGGGTTCAAAGATGGACGGGGGTTTTGTTGGCTGGAGAAACAAACCACCTGTAGACAGTAAACACAACCTTGATCTTGGGAGTGAATAGCTCATTCGCTCCTACGAACACGATTCCCAAGTTACTGTTTTTGCAAAAAGAGATTTTTTTCTGCTTTCAGTTCTTTAGATAGGAATTTATGAATGAAATCTGAATTTCTTGAGTGGCAGGGCGTGACCCTTTTTATCTCCGTTAATGCTTTAATGACGGGGGAGGAGACTACAGTTGTAACTAAATAGCCAGCGTACCCCTTTTTCGTTTGCATTTTTTTGGAACCTGTATCGTACACCCTTGCCTCTGTAATGAACTGTATCTTTTCACCCTGCAATTTGTGTGGAAAACCTATAAAGTTTTCCCTGCCAGCAGTGTACAAATCATAACCTTTCGCCCTGCTTTTTAAATTAAAAATTGTATCTTTTACCTCTGCAAGGGTTTGTTGTACGGCGGAAACTTTCTGGGTCGATTCCTGGCTCTGACAGTTGCCAAATGATTAATGATGCCTGGCATGCACCCACAGCCGCTAGTTGTCCCATTGCTAACATTTTTCTTTACTTGGCATCGTGGATGGGCCGCTAGTTTTTCTTGTCTTTGATCATTTTTAGAAGGTACTATTTTTGTTATTCTATTGTATTCATTATTGTAATGATAAGGTAATATAAATAAAGCCGATAACATAATTTTTATTATGACTTGTAAAGGTATTGTTTCTATAATATAATATTATAGTAATATGTAAATATAAGGCCTTTGTGCTAAATTGTTCTTACAATATAAAACAGAATGTAATGTTATTGTTACTCTACTGCAATGTTATTGTAACATAAAAGGTAAGGATATTGTTATTTTAGTGGAATGTTACTGAAATTTTATTGTTATGGTTAACATAATTTGAGATGTTAATGTGTAAATGTATTGTGTTGTAAATTATATTGTTAATGTAATATGTAAGGGTAACGTCATGGTAATATAATGTTTCTGAAATATGTAAGAGTAATGTTTGCAATATAATGCAAAGTGTGATGCTGGTGTTAGATAACATATAGGAAGTAATGTCATTATTATTTCATTTGCAATGTTATTGTAATGTAAGGTCATTGTAATTTATCGTTGGAAATATGTAAATGTAATGTCCTTGCAATTTGGAAAAATGCTATGTTAGCATTTGATAACATGTAAGATCATTGTATTTTATTTACCATCTTAATGTAGTATAAAAGTAATGATATGGTTAATTTATTGTAAGGACATTTTAATTTTATTAATATTGACAACACATAGAAGGTAAGGTCCTTGAAACTAAGTACAATAAATTATTATGATTTAGTAAATAGGGAATTGACAATTAATTATATGTACTTATTTTTAAGGTTGGGTTGGTAACTCGTCGACTAACGAAAATTAAATGAAGTGATTGATCTGTACTTGTTGCCAATTGAGTCGTAGGTAATGCTGAGTCTTAGTTAATGGTTGGTTATTTTCGGTGTCCTTTTGACTTGCGCCTTCTGTAGAGGACGTGGTCTTTCGTTAACTTTTGTTGTACTTGGTTGTAAACAATTTATTGTTTGGTCTGTTTGTGTCAAGCGGGATGTAGACACCTCCATGTTCCTCAGAACAGTTGCCAGCCCTGAGACCTTAAATGGTTAAAATCGATGGGAACCTAGGATTGAGCGTTGCTTATGTGTCTTGGAGGTCCTAACCATTGCAGGGTAGGACGGATGGGTAGTCAATCTTATTATTGGGTTGGTTGATTGTTGTTCATTACTGACAGATGTTGATGTGCATCTTAGATCTTTATTTTGATATCGCAATTGCATGCATCATGATTTTCCGTTGTGTGGCGACGCAGAGTATAATGTCTTGTTACCCTTGCACACACGCTCACACAAAAAAAAAAATTGCACTTGTTATAAGAGGTTTGTCCCCGTAACGAGGAGGTTCGTTACAACTATGTTCATCACATTGCAACGTTATTATGTTTGTCATAATGTGGTGCTGCTATGTTCATCAAATT
>JASDQU010189627.1:2625-13812 GCA_032191745.1 Picea mariana | reverse complement strand
CCCAAGGTGCCACGCTGCAGCTACAGAGCTCCGAGACTCCCTGTCCGGCCTGTTGCTTAAGCTTGAAAGGGAAGAGGGGCAGTTGAAGGACTGTTGAGCAGAGAAGGGGCACACTTCTTGGGGTGGGATAGGCATGTGGGGGATGAGGGACTGTAGGCTATTTGCTAGAGTTGGCACCTGAGTATGAGACTCGCTGTTGTCTGAGAGACCTTAGCCTGGCTTAAGATTCCCTTTGCCCTGGTGGAGTTTAGCCCCAGCTCGGGGGTGACCCACTACTAAGATCTACGAGCAATGTTGTCTATGGCTGGGAGGAACGTGGAAGGTCTGCATGCAGTTGGTGTTTAATTCACAAAAGATAAGTGTCTCTATGTGGTTGTGTAAATACTTTGTTATGAATTATGATGTTAAACTATGGAATCTCTGTTATTAATTATTGTTGTGTATGTTGTTATTATTCTGCATAACTCTGCTCCTGTGTAGAGCATTCTTTGTTAAATTTATTGGTATCAAAGTTTCAAAATTTTTTAGGTGGCATTGCCTAGCAAGGAGCTGGGGATGTTACAAAGTGGTATCAAAGCTCCAGTTTCCAACATTGATCCTGGATGGGCCAATTAATGGAGCGCAGAGCTGAAATTTGCAGAGTAAGCATGCAAATAGTTTGACAAAATTCTAGAAAGAGCACACTTGCAATTGTTCGACAAAAAATATTATAGTGAAATTGGGAAGAATTTCATGGGAAAATTGAAAGAATCGAGCCCAGGAAATCAAAGACAATCAATTTCAGTCTCTAATTGAGGCATTTTCGGGCTGTTCTGGCCGAATTTTGAGTTACTATGGCAGTCATGGAAGAGTTTTGACAAAAAATCCCAATTCCATAAGAGAATTGAAGGAACTCATGCCCATGAATGTCGATCGATTGTGCATGCAAGAAATTGGTTGTTGCAGAGGTGGAATTAGCATTTATTTAGATGGAATTGGTTTAAATTATGCATTTGCAGAGCGCCCATGGTTAAATTGGACGAAATTGGGTAAAAGCCCCAAATCCTGCAGTTATATTGTGGAGATTTCGAAGTGTAGGAGGTCGAATTTTGTGTGCCAATGTTAATTTGGTATACACAGGGCCAAATTGGTCGTATTTAACTATACACATAGCTTCAATGGTGGTCGATAAAAGATAATTGTGAATTGGGCATAATTAGGAAAAATTCAAAAATAGACGGAATTGGAAAAATTTGGGAATTTTTCCGTACCATGATGTCAGCATGACGTGGAGGGTACGTGTTAGATGAAGTGCCTGAGTAGTGACGTGTACCACCACGGTGGCATGGTAGCAGGGGTGGAATATGAGTTGGTGCCACGGGGGGTAGCTCCTTCCTACCCAGTGGAACCCGGACATGTGACAACCCCACGTTAATTGCCCTCGGGGGGGCGTCTGGGGTGGTTATGTTAACCATAGGTTGGGAGGCCACAATGGACCAGGGCGTGACACGTCACTGCGGCCTTAACCTTGGTTAGGTTTTGCGGCCCCTCCCCCCCTTGGCTAACTGTCGGTAGGTCGTGGGGCCTACAATGCGACGTGGGCGGTCGATCGCTGTCGACACCCTGTGCACCATGACCATTAGATCCAGTTGACGAGTTGCTTCGCGTGTATGGTAAATGGGTGCGGGATGGGGCCTGCCCATCCCCGCAACCCAATTATATGGTGCCGTGTTGGCAACCAAGGCTTGTATGGGCCGAAAAAAATACAGTTCTGTGTGGCCAAAAAATAAAGGAGGAAGTAACGAAAGGTAGAGGGAGTTCACAGGGCAAGGCCAAGTGTGCAAGGGAGTTGGCATGGTGCCACTGCAAGGCACCAGGTGGACTCAGGTAGCCATGTCAACATCCTAGTTAGTTAAATTCTCAGAAAATGATGAATTTTTACAGAAATTAGTGTTTTTCCAAGTGTTCAACTTGTAGGCCTTTTTCGAAGGCCTAAATGATGTTTTTGAGAAGTCGAAGTCGAAACTGTATGTTTTTGCATCTCAAATATTAGTGCTCGGAGTGAGCTTTATAATGGCGTAAACCATTTGTCAAACAAAGTTGGGAGGAGAGATTTACGACCGAAACAATGGAGAGTAAATTTTAAGCCCCAGTTAACTTCTTAGGGCCATAACTACCTACTCTAGAATCGGATTGAGGCACAGGAGTAGTCTATGGAAAGCTCTTGAGCCATAGAAGACAGTCAAAGAGTCAAAACAAAAATCTGGGCACATAAAAATGCACAGGAGGACATAGAAGATATATGTAGCTTTCCAAGCTAAAAAGGTAGATTGGCCTTAAACTTCATTAGGTTATATCTAGCAGCTTGTAGCTTAGGTAAAGCTGAAATATGGCCAGAATTTGAATGACCAAAATATGATCATTAAGGAACCCAATTGGGTTCTTGTTAAATTGCCAAAAGAGCAAGTACAAAGATGCTTAAGCACAATTAAAAATTGCACCTGGTTGAAGGAGTTTTTGGGTAATAATCAAATGACTATAACTTTCTTCTCAAAACTCAGAATTGAGCTAGAAAGCAGTCATTGGAAAGGTATGGAACAAAGGAAACCATGTAATCACCCAAAATTGGGAGACGAGCAACATAATTCGCAGGAAGTCAGAAAGAAGATTTCTAATGACCATAACAGGGAAAATTGTGCCATATGCTACTAGAATTGTATATTGTGGTTTTAGCTAACAAATGTTGTTGTATGCATGTTTTCAAATGTTATGGTTACAATTAAAATAGATAAAGTGCTAGAGATGTCTACAAATGTCTACAGATAAGAGACAAAAGAACAGAGACAAATCTTCAAGATGAACATTAGGGTTCTTTAAGAAGTTGTCAGATCAACTATTGGGTTCAATGAGCAACATAGGAAACCCTAATTAAACTCTTGTTTGAAGAAGAATTCTAGATGCCAATGGGCATAGGAAGCTACTAGCTGAAGATGTCAATACTCAGAGAGTAATATAGAAGACTTTCAATGGAACTCTGATCTGGAAAAGAAAAATCTAGTTGACAAATATGCATATAAATCGTAGATGCTAAGTAAGAAATCCCATCTAGAGTTCATGCTAATGCATGTACAATGGTACAAGTGGAGATGCAAAGCTTAGGTTCATGAAAGGTGGGTTAGATAGTGGGTAAAAGGATGTGAATTGGTTAAGGATGAATAGAGACATTCAGGAAAGAGTTCTATGTCAAGGATATCCTGACGATGACCAAAAGCTAGGGCTGAATAATGTTGAGATATGAGTCTAGGTGCAGCCTTGAAGGCTTGGGAATCCACTATAAGGAATCCACTCATGTTCATCAAACTGCTCAGTGGAATTTGGGTATAAGAGTAGATCATTTAATGGATGAAATAGTGAAGGTCCATTCACTCTGGAGGATACCAGGGTACATATAAGGAAGTACTTTGTGGGCAGAATTGTTCAAAAAAGAATGGTAAGTCCAGGTGCTAGTGTTTTGATAAAAAGGGACCTGGTGTATACATGGAGATAAGGGCAACATCTCCAAGGATAGGTCCTACATTTTTAGAGATAATACCTCCATGATTGTTATCAAAGTAGTGCAATGGAAGCATGGTTGTAAGACAAAACTTCAAGGTGAAGTAATGTAGGTGTGTGCATACTAAAGAAGTGCCAACAAATGCATAAGAAATGCATCATGTGCAGATTGGTTCTGGAGTTGTATAGCCATACTTCTGGGGAAGGCATTGCATAAATCCCAGAGCATCCTATAATTGGATAAAGTTTAGGATTAACTGAAGATAATGGAAAGGTACCACTAGGTGGATGACAATTTATCTCGAGTCTCTTGCAGCACTCAAAGAACTGTAGCAACAATGAAAATGATTGTTGATGCTATGGAGAATGTTGGGTGCAACTCAAAAGAACTGAGTACATTTTCAAAGTAGAATGGGATGGCAAATTAAAAAGACTCAAGCATGGAAGTGATTTTTGAAGGGAATCAATAAGGAATTGTGAAGAAGGAAATGGTTATATGCTTGATTTGGAATGGAAAAGAGATGGCATATGAAAATAATCCATCTCAAGAGGAAAAGAACTATGGGTGACACTCCAGGGGTTAGAAGTATCATTGGAAATTATGATGGCAAACAAAAAGCAATGTTAATTACTTCCAGTTAATTCTATGTAGTTGGAGAGACATATGTACAACATTGCAACATGCTGGAGAATTGACTATGTAATTCATGTTTGAGGCCGATGGCTAAGAAATGAGAAGGGAAAGTGCAAGAAACCACATGAGGTGTAGTGCCTCAGAAAGGGGCAAGTTGAAACAGTTTGGTCCTTTAAAGTAAATCAATGCTGAAGAACCAAAATCAATAATAGAGCATGGTTGGATATGTAATTTGATCAGTTATGAGTTGGGTCGGAGGGACCTAGAAAATGATGAGTGTTGAAGATTAATATCAACATAGTATGTGGTTGGAAAAGCAAAGGTAACCAAGAGTGGATTGGCTAGGGTAGAAATAATCATGTGCAATGATTACAATGAGAGCACAAAAGGGATGCAGGAATTTAGGAAATTGAGGACAACCATGACACAACAAAGAGAATTGTGAATAATGGCATAAGTTGCTACAATTATTGTAGCAACAATTATGATGTGGCCTGTTGAACAACCATACTTAGCACAAGAAATCGGAATGCAGATGCATTCATGAGCATGTGAAAGATGCATTTATAGTACATATAAATATGCATTAATGATGCAAATTTGTATATATATAACATGTTAAGACTAGGGGTAGTCTATTGTTATGTATATGAAGATGAACGTTGCTAATGGTGGCTGTTATGCCAGGAATGAGGGAGTTATTGTATGGCTGCAAGTGTTGTCGATAATATTGTTGCATATGGAAGACATCCATATGAAGAAAGATGCTACTGATACCAGCTTGTCAGGTAGCATCAAATTTATTCAAAGGCAGCTATGCAGGTATGAATTTTATGTACTTATGCTGCAAAAATTGTTGAAGGGAATTAGGTAAGAATTTCCTCAGCCAGAGTTTATTTTATGACATTTTTGTATAATTGGAATGCATTAATAAAAATGATATGCCACTAGGTGTGGTAAAGGCTGAAGGCCCGAGATAATTCTAAAAGATGTTTAGTTTTTGAATGCATACAAATGACATAGTAGCATGTCATATTATATTGGTTATGAGCTAATAACCAAAATAGTAAAAGGGGTATGATCCCGTTATAGGAATGAATACCAACAAAGCTAGTCATGTATGAGACCATGGCATGGTTGGTTATGGAAAGGCTATGTGCCACACAATATCTAGTGAACTTCCTACTTATAATTATTGTTTGGACTACAAACTTTTTGCTAGCACTAAAGAACACCACAAAATTATATTCTTGGTGCGGTGTTCAGGTTGAAAAGTAAGGCATCCAAATAGTTGAGCAGGTAATAGGAAGTGTATGGAGGATGTGGCGAGGCATTGGTCAGACTTTCCAATTCACCATGGCGGGATACATGAATTAGATAAATGGCATTATGAAATCAATGCAAGGGTGCATTGAATAAATATGCATGGAGAGTTGCACTCATGCATAATGTGTAAGTGGTAGAGTTGCATTCATACATAATTGAGTTGCTTTTGCTTGAATGCATGTACATGCGTTATTAATGGAAATGATTGCTAACATCTGAATTGTCACAATTATTACTACCTCATGGAGTTAAGAACATTTCAGGGGTTGTTAGACATTTCAACAGGAAAGTTGCAAGTCAAGTAGTCACATGAGCATTGACTACAATAAATTTCTATTTAGGAAACATAGTAATAATTGCTAGGAAAAGGAAAGTATAATTGTTGAAAATACATGTGCAGGAAATGATAAAATGATAATTTCACTACAAGTAATAAAGGAAATGTTAATTTCATAATAATTAATAAATGGTTTGATAACTGTGATTGAATTGTTAAATGCATACAATTCTAAAATTACTTTATAAGCTTTTGTAAATATTACAATAAAAGCATATTGTACATGAAGCACTAATAACCTGTTGCATGAATGCAAGATGGAAGTCTTGCACGAAAAAGTGGTCTATAGTATGGTATTGCTGAAAGCCATAAGAAAGACTGCATCTTACTGTTGCAACAACTAAGAAAATCATGAGATGAAATCTCATACTTGGAGAAAATCTAAATTTTCTTATGAAACAAAAAAATTGAATTTCTAAAGGAAATTGATATGGCATTGTCTCATGTTGATTGTATGTGTGTGGTACAGATGATATGATGGTATTGAAGCTGGAATGCGTAGGAAGAATGGCTACTGTTGGGACATTGGAACTTAAATTGCAGATCCATAGTGTGGGTTTGATAATGAGCTAACGCTCTCCTTGTGTGTGAATGCCTTGGCAAGATGGATTGCTGAAGGATTGTATAACAGTGAAAGGATGCTTGAGTTTAGAAGGGTGAGTACAACAAGGAAGAGGTAGCTCAAGAATGTCACAGTGAGCATAATTCGTACCTGAAGCAGCTCTATGGAATAGAGAAAATGACTTCCAACTGGAAGGATAAAGACATGAATTTGGTGCTTGGAAAAAGAGCACCAGAAAGACAACAAGCTTCAAATAGCAAAGGCATGGAACTTTTTGAAGAATTTTGGATTGTACATTGTACACAATGCAATGAGGACAATGCATAAATAAGGGGAGGGGAATGTAATACCCCTAGATTAATCCCTAGTGTAATTGTAAATATATGATTATAGGCTGGTGAGCCATGATGCTATAGGCTAGAGTCCCTATGTGATTATTAGGCCAGAGAGCCTAGATGTTAAAAGTCCAGAGGGCCTATTATTGTAACATGTAATCAACCATACTATTAATGAAAATCACACCACTGCTACAGACCAACCAAACAAAAGAGTATGGGGGGATAAACTCCACTAGAAGGTGAAAGGGGCCCTAAGAGTCTAAAGTTAAGGGGCTAAATCAAGGGACTTAAGCCTAAGAAATAATATAATATTATTTCTAAAATGTCCCGAGTCTTATGATAAGATATTATGCTAAGTTCCCAAAAGAGTGGGAACGAATTACATGTAGGGGACAAAGTTAATCCCTAGGGTGCTAAGTGTCACATAAGGCACATGCACATAAATTTGGGAAATATTGATCATTCCTTTATCATTATTTTTGAGAGGATTTTTCCCATCCTTCGTATAGGAAATCTGTTTATGCAGTCGTACTTGGATTGGAGAAGCCTGGGAGCGTTTTTTGGGTAGAATTGGACTAAAGAAGCGGATTGTCAGGGTCGTCTGCTATTGAAGAGGCGGGTTGTCGGGCCCGTGGGTTGTTGAAGACGCTGGTTGTTAGGCCTGTGAGCTTTCTCTCCAGGTGAGAGAATTGCTGGGAGTTGATTCCCAAGGTGCCAAGCTGTAGTTATAGGGCTTTGAGACTCTCTGTCCGACCTGTTGCTGAAGCCCAGAAGGGAAGAGGGGCAACTAAAGGATTGTTGAGCAGAGAAGGGGCACACTTCCTGGGGGTGGGACAAGCATGTGGGGGATGAGGGACTGCAGGCTGTTTGCTAGAGTTGGCACATGAGTCTGAGACGTGCTGTTGTCTGAGAGACCTTAGCCTGGCTTAGGATTCCCTTTGCCCTGGTATAGTTTAGCCCCAGCTCGGGGGTGACCCACTGTTGAGATCTATGAGCAGTGTGGTTTATGGTTGGGAGGAACGTGGAAGGTCTGCATGCAGTTGGTGTTTAATTCACAAAAAATAAGTGTCTCTATGTGGTTGTGTAAATACAATGTTATGAATTATGATGTTATGCTATGGAATCTCTATTATTAATTATATTTATGAATTATTGTTGTGTNTAGGAAATCTGTTTATGCAGTCGTACTTGGATTGGAGAAGCCTGGGAGCGTTTTCTGGGTAGAATTGGACTAAAGAAGCGGATTGTCAGGGTCGTCTGCTATTGAAGAGGCGGGTTGTCAGGCCCGTGGGTTGTTGAAGAAGCTGGTTGTTAGGCCTGTGAGCTTTCTCTCCAGGTGAGAGAATTGCTGGGAGTTTATTCCCAAGGTGCCAAGCTGTAGTTATAGGGCTTTGAGACTCTCTGTCCGACCTGTTGCTGAAGCCCGGAAGGGAAGAGGGGCAGCTAAAGGACTGTTGAGCAGAGAAGGGGCACACTTCCTGGGGGTGGGACAAGCATGTGGGGGATGAGGGACTGTAGGTTGTTTGCTAGAGTTGGCACATGAGCTGAGACGTGCTGTTGTCTGAGAGACCTTAGCTTGGCTTAGGATTCCCTTTGCCCTGGTAGAGTTTAGCCCCAGCTCGGGGGTGACCCACTGTTGAGATCTATGAGCAGTGTGGTTTATGGTTGGGAGGAACGTGGAAGGTCTGCATGCAGTTGGTGTTTAATTCGCAAAAAATAAGTGTCTCTATGTGGTTGTGTAAATACAATGTTATGAATTATGATGTTATGCTATGGAATCTCTATTATTAATTATATTTATGAATTATTGTTGTGTATGCTGTTATTTAGTTTGCATAACTCTGTTCATGTGTAGAGCATTCTTTGTTAAATTTATTGGTATCAGAGTTTCATAAATTTTTAGGTGGCATTGCCCAACAAGGAGTTGGGGATGTTACATTCAACCCAACCAAGACTCAAACTGTAGGAGCATCAGGGCCAACTTCATCTTCACAGTTACCTCCACGTCCACAACTATGTGGGGCTTGTGGTGGTGGTGTTAAGAGAAGGAAAAATAGATAGTAGATCGGAATCATTGCCTCTTGTTTCACTTATTTAGTTGTTATATTAGAGTCTTCAATGGTCAGATTTTAATTTCTAATATATATTTTGGAAATTGGGCACATGGCCTATTTTATAAACATGACTTTTTGTTCATGATTTCATAAATTCATAGTCTATGCTTCTTATTATTTGGTTGTAGTTTAAATCTTTGAAACTTTGTACTTTGTAACTCCATTTACAATATGGTTGTTGTTATCTATGTAGTACTAAATGGTTGATGCTCGTGATTATTTTAGATTCTACTGTGATGATATTTTTACAACTTCATAATAATATAGACCAGTAACATAAATATGTATGTTTTCATCTTTTCAACAACTAATTTGGTATTTTGCATGTTTTTTTACATGAATGATGATGATAATAATAATAATCTAATTTTAAGGTCACAATCGAGCTAGACACGAAATTGGTGTTTGAGACCTCTGTTGATGATTGTAGCTATGTGAGACATTCTCTAGGACACAAAACCTGAGAGAGAGCCCCTGAGAGGGTTGTGTGGTTCCTATCTGAGACAGAGCTGGAACGTAGAGATGGCCTCCTCCTTACAGAGAGTTGAGAAGAACTCCAGATGATTCTCCTGTGTAACGCAGTGAGAAAGGAGATCTGCAGAGTTAGACGTGCCTGTGGCTGAGCACAAGGTGAATGTGTGAAATCCCAAAGTGTTGGGTGCATTGTCATGAGAACAAAAATGAAGATGATGTATTAGCCTCCTCTGAGCAGAGAGTTGATGTGAAACTCCAGATGACTCTCCTGTGTAATACAGTAGGAAAGAAGATCTGTTGAGTGGACGTGCCTGTGGACAAGCACATATGAACGTGATCCTAGTGGTTGAGCACTAGTGAAGAAGTGGTTCTTCTGTGTAATGCAGTGAGTCAAAGATATGGACATCCCTATGGATGTGCCCTTAGTGGATGAGCACTAGTGGGTGTATAAGATCCCTTGCTATATTGTTCAAGAGTCAGACCTGCCTGTAACCCTAAATTGTAATGTAAAGGGTACAGGTCGGCCCCACCTTAATGTAATTAATAATTAATGTAAAAGATAATTAATCTGGTTAATATTAATTATATTGTGAGCTAGTGAGGTCGGCCCTGTTGTGCCAATAGACACTTTTGTTGACAATTTCAGTCTAGTATAAGTAAAGGTAAATTCCCCATTGAGGAATCATATATTTCATGTGAGTTTGGAAATTTCAGCAAGTACACCTTCTTAGGAAAAGTGCGCAGCTCTCTTGGGCGCTAGTCTTCTAGGGTTTGAGCACCCTCTTGTGTGCTAGGTTTTATTGGTGGTGAAGGTCTTTCTCTTGAAGAATATAGCAAAGGATTTTGGTTGGGTTTTCTTTCCTTGTTGAGAAGGGTTTCCCAGGATACTTCTTGTGTTCTTGTGCATGGTGTTTCTTCTTGTGATCTTGGTTGCTACAACATTATTGGTTATGGTTAAGTAAAATGCTAAAATGGAATGAACTTCATGCTTAACCTTGCTCATAGAAAAATCAACATGGTATCAAAGCATAGGTCTTAAAGAACCCCTGCACAAGCTAAACCGTCCTCCTTCTGCAGTTCCATACGACCTCTAGGGTTTTTGTAGAAATTCGTACGACTCTCACTTGATCAACATTTTCACCTCTTTATAAGTGGACGTTGGAGCTAAAACTTGGACCAAGTTGTACGACCCTCCTCAGCGCATCTCCAAAGACCTTCAAAATCAAATTCCGAGGATTTTGAGTTTTGGCCCCTAGGGTTTCTAGGGTGTCGAGATTTTTTGCAGAATCGTGATCTTAGATTTTTGCAACTTCTTGAAGAAGTGTTTTTTTCTTAATTCAACAAGCATTTCTGTGACACTATCAAAGTTGATTGTTGGCAGTCATAAGCCCCAACAAAATCCAAGGTTACTAATTCAACCTAATCATTAGGTTTTCAAAATCCAGTTGGCGAGAGTTTGAAGAAACCAAACAAATGAAGAATAGAGCCTTAGTAGAAGATATGCTTGATGGAGCAAGCAACTTCAGCTCATGGAAATCAAAGCTTCAGGTCACCCTTGAAGAATATGACCTTTTGGATGTGGTAACTAAAACTTTACCAGACACAACTACAGATGTAGAGAAGAAGATAAGAAAGGAAGAAGATGTCAAAGCAAGAAAATTAATCATCTACTCAGTAAGAGATCATCTCTTACCTCGTATTGCCAACCCGAAGACAACTTATGATATGTATGAAGCATTAAAAGAAATGTTTGAAAATGACAACACCCTCTGAGCTCTTACCTCGAAGAGCCAACTTCAAAGTACCAAGATGACGAAAAGTGACACAGTTGCTATCTTCTTTATGAAGATACTAGAGATTAAAGAACAACT
>JASDQU010189626.1:0-13965 GCA_032191745.1 Picea mariana | reverse complement strand
CTTCACTTTATCATTTAAATAATCCTCCTTGACTTTGTCACTTCACTTTATCATTTAAATAATAATTTATTCTTTGCAATCTCTTTGACTTCTTTGACCTTTTGGGGCTTCAAGCCAACATATGAGGGTCCTCCAACTTCGTAAGGCCATAACTCTCAAACCGTGAGGAGTTATGTGATGTTCCACATACCACCGGAAATGGCATGACAAGCACTATCCATCTAGGATAGTTTCACTAACAAATTCAATTATCTTCATCTCATTATTCCACAATTAAGCATGGGTTATCTAACCATACTTCTAGGATAACTCAACCTCAAAGCGTCTTCCCATGAGGGATTTCACCATAAGGGGACCACTTTGGAGTTCATCCATTTGTACTCCTTATCAACCATGATAAGACAATAATGATTCATCATCAATCCAACTATGCATCATATATCAATGAAACCACATCGATCCATCTTCATCTTTGCATCATGTATTAATGATAACTCACATATCCATCTTCATCTTTTCATCATGTATCAATGACAACTCATTGAACCATCTTCATCTATGCATGAAATCATATGACTATGATTCCACTTGACATATATCCATTCACATCAAGGACAATACATATTACATTAGTATGCTATGACAAGACATTGTTCCTTTGGTATCAAACCACCAATCAATCAATCCTTTGGCATCAATCAATCCCTTGACATGAATCAATCACTTGAAATCAATCCTTTGACATCAATCAATCACTTGACATAAATCAATCAAACCTTTGGCATCAATGATATCATGATCCAACACTTTGACTATCACAGTTTATATTCATAGTTCTTTGTTGAAACTCGATCTTTGAACATAGCCTTTGCAACCATATTGCTTATTTTCTTCCATGAGTGGCTACCACGTATATATATTATGTTTTTTACAAGTCTATTACTTCTTGTCGCTTACTCATCCAACGGATTTCTCCATTGAACATCTTCAACACATATCCACTTGTTGACCTTTGTCAATACAAATCTCCGTCCCAATCAGTGTCTACAAATCCATGTACTTGTCACCTCCAAGTTTACCATGGTTGCATATAGAATAATATTTTGTGCCACAAAAATACCTGAATACTCTCTTGACATTTTTCCTGATGCTCCTTTCCCAGTGTCGACATGTATCTTCTCAACAATCCCACTGCATGGGAAATGTCTAGTCGGGTGCAAACCATCACATACATTAGACTACCCAACAACACTTGCATAGGGAGCACATGCCATGTCCTCTATCTCTTTCTCCGATAAGAATTGGCACCTTTACAAGTTTGCAATCCTGTATGTTGTAATACCTCGGTTTTGAGCCACATATTAAATAATGTATTTTTTGAATTTATGAAAGGACAGAGTGAACAAATAATTAAAATAGTTTAGTGTGCCTAGGAAATGTAATATTTTGATAATTATTAATAATAAATACATCACTGGCTTCTAGACATACAAGGACAAGAGTTATAGGGGGATATGATTCCACAAAAGAGGGGGCTTGAGGGGCTAAGTGTTTATTTTATATTTTTATTTACCCATTTTTGTTTTAATGGAGAATATCAGTTAAATGAGATTCTTTGGAGGAAGGCTATGTGGTTCTTTAATTCCAATCAAATACATAAAGCCATTTTTGGTTTGTTTGGGGGTTCACTCACTCACTCATTCATTGTTCGTTGTTCACATTTTTCATTATGTTCTCTCTCCATTCGTTCTTTCACCCACTGTTCATTCCTCATTCATTTTGATCTTGGCTTGGAAAAGAAAAACGAATTGTGGAGAGGAGCCATGGTTTTGTTGGTAGTAAGGACTACTGGTGTATTCTAGCCATGAATTAATGTTTGCATGTCCGAGATGCATTAGCATGTGTTAAGTTTTTCCCACGGCTGTGAATCTTGAGAGTCCCAGCATGGAGATTCTTGACCAAATGCATTGGATCCCTAGAAGGAGGTGGACAACCTGAGGGACAGTGTGGCAGAGAAGGGGGTCCATTCTCTTGTGTTGTGCAGTTTGGGTAGAAGAGAACTAGTGTACTTTGGATTGTTGTGTGTGTTGAGAAGCCTATGAGAGATTGAGTGTTGACTAGTTTGGGAAGCCAAGTGACACTCTGGAACCATCCTTGTGGATTCAAATCACTGGCTTGGGGGTGACATTGTTGTTGATACTTGGAACAACAATGTCTACAGTTGGGTGAAATGTCCTTGGTTTGCATCTAGTTGGTGATTTATTTCATTAAATATAAGTTCTCTCTGTCATGTGTTTATACATTTATTTCCTTTGTGTATTGATTAATATCTCTGAGATGTGCACTTTTGATGTGTCTAATTGTTGGCTATTTCTATGCATGGCATGTTTAAATGTTCTTTGTATTGCAGCATGAACCTTGATCTCTCCATGCAAATATTTCATGCCTCTTAATTAATTAAAAATATATTAGAATATGAATTTAGTTCAGAAACGAGTTTTGAGGTAGTGTAGCCCGGCTTGGGGGTGGTTGGGTACGTTACATATTGGTATAAGAGCTTATGGTTGAAACACCAGAATAGTATGGGTCGGAACTATTGGACACGATATTATGGTATTATCCTTAAGAATGAATGTGTTGTTGAGATCTTAAATCTCAGGAGAGATAGCGTTGTAAGGATCGTGCATAAGCCAGAGCGTCGTGCAAATAGAGATCCTTTGTAAAGGATCGTGGAATCATGATTGTTCCCTTTTGAATTTGGGAGTGATCACAATCGTTGAATTAGGGAATATTATATATCATTAGATTGGAAGTCTAGTGAACAGGGACCATCAGATAGATGTGAAACCAGAGGCTGGGAGATATTAAGACACAACAGTCATATCAAAGTAGTCGATCATCAGTCATTGATCGAAGCCAAGTAGGAGATGGAAAACTCTGTAACTTCATCACATCGATGATTATTGGAGACAGAGAAGAAGAATGAAATCCCTAAGGCCAAATTTGTGAAGTCTCGTCGACCATCCAATTTGATAGGAAGTTTGGGAGTAATGTGAGTCATAGATACAGAGTGGAAGGATAGCAAAGTTTTGGGATTTCGTAACTTCACCACTTCAATGATTAATGGAGACTAGAAAAATCCACGAAACGTCAAAGTTGTGAAGCGTCAAAGCTTTGAAGTGCCAAAGTTGCGAAGTGTAAATTTGCAGTCCATGAAATCACACAGGCCATCAGATTTGGGGCAGAGAAATGTGGACCATTTGCTTGGCTGAAGACGTGTCTTATTCTACGTGGTAGGGGTACCGTGTGGGGAAACATGCCACATGAATTCAGTTCCTTTTGGACCTCAACCTGTCCATTTCTGGGTGACACATGGAACACATACCAAGGGTCCATGTCACCATAGTTGACATCATCATCCAATGTCTTCTCTGAGATTATGGCCTCTGGGAATATCCAACAAATCTACAAGAGAAAGTGTTGAAGGCCGAAGTCATGAATTCATGCAAAGCGTTGATCTAAGATTCCTTTGGGAATTTTCTCATCCATTAGATCAAGAAGTGGAAGGATGGTGTAAGCACTTCGGTAGGTATCACTCTGGGGGAGTTGAACGACTCAAAAGTTGCAATCTTCCAGATTCTCGCAGTGTTGAAGTCTCAAAATGAATAAGGACCTTCCATCCCAACACTTGATTTAGTCCTAACCATTGGATTAAGCTAGTGGAAGGATAGCGTAAGTGGAGGTGTTAATTGAGGGTAAGCGATCATCATCATTTTATGACCACTTTGGTAGGTATCACTTGGGTGGAGTTGAACGAATCGAGAGTTGTAATATCTCGGAGTAACAAAATCATGTGGGTCATTAATCTAAGACCCTCCAGGATTTATCGTGATTGCCAAATTAACCAATGGAAGGATAGGGTAAGCACTTTATGGGTAGAACTTTGGGGGAGTTGAACGAATTGAGAATTGTAATGTCCTGGAGTCCCAGAACACCGAAGTCCCGAATTAATTAAGGATCATCCATACTAACACATGATTAATATTTGATCATTGATCTCGTTGAATCCTCCAGATGAGGCAGGACCGTCTAGTCAACAGGAGATTAAATCTCAACTTTCTGATCTAGTAGTGGAGTTAATATAAGTGTTTCGATGAAGTTTACTTTGGGAGAGTTGGAAGTGGAAAAGGGATATTAGCCCGAAGGCCGAAGTTCATAGGATTTGGTTCCAGCACCAGTCTCATGATAAGGAAAAATGGGTTGATTAGAAGCACGAAGGGCCTAGAAGTAAACAAGTCCGTGATCATTTGTTGGAACGAGCTCATGTGTAGAGGAATACATAGGAACATCACTTATAGGGGTTAAGAATGTGGTTTAGAGCCATGGTCACAAGGAAAGTGTATTGAAGGAAGAACCTATGCATAATTCGAATTATGTACCAATTTAAAGGGGCTATGGAATAATTCGATAAGATCCTATTGAAAAACAAAAAAAAGGTGAAAGTGACCTTTTTTTGGGGGAAGCCATAACTTTTAGCTGTGAGATCAAATTGGCACAAGAGTACATTCATTGGAAATATGATTTAGAGGAGAATAAAATTGAATTGTTATAATTTGGAGAATGATAATATATTTTCTTCATGAATTGAGCAGGAAAAGAACCTGTAGCATTGTTTGGAAAAAAATTTATAATATGCATAATTCTAACAAAATGGTTGCTTACACATTTTTCAGAATTAGGGGGTATAAACATATCGGTTCATTATAAGAGTTCACAATCAAGAAATGGAAGAAGGAGAGGGATATTACAGCCATGATAAAGAGGCCAAAGGGAAAAATAGTAGTGTTGGTAATGCGGAGACAAAATCAAATGGGTACAGGAGTAAAGGGAAGCAAGAAACCTTATTAGAGACTATGAGAAGCCTGAAAATAGAAGTGCATAGTTATAAAGAAGATAATAAGATGTTGATGAGAGAAAAAAAATAGTTAAATGATCAAGTAATTCAAAGCTTAAATCAGTTGTAGAGGAAAACAAAGAATGGATCAAACTCAATACAAGAGGAAGAGGGCAGATATTTTGAAAGAAGAGATAAGTACAACAAAGATAATTATTCAAGAAGTGCTAGAAGAACTCATAGACACCACTCAACTCACTTGGAAATGAAATTTTATGCATCAGAATATTCCATAAGCATCCCAAAAGTGTCTCCTGTTAGGAACCAAAGAAGAAGACATGAATTGGAAAGTTTGCAAGACGAGCTGAGGAATCTTAAGATGTCATCCTTTGATGGTGAAAGAGAAAGGGAAGATGATGTTGAAGCATGGTTGCTTGGACTCCGGAGTTATTTTAAATTGCATAACTACTCATCAAACCTAGAAGCCATAATTTACACATACCATTTACATGGGAAAATTGCTATGTGGTGGGATCAGCTGAAGCAAGTTGAGAACATTAATGAGAGTAAGATCACTTGGAGGTAGTTTAAGAAATATTTTCAGAAGAAGTACCTTTCAGAGAACTTATATGAAAATAAAATGTAGGAGTTATTTAAACTCAGGATGGAAAGCATGACCATGGCAGGGTATGCAAATAAGCTCCTGGGATTTCTAAAGTATGTGGGGTTTATAAAATATTAGAAAGTGAAAATACAGAGGGTTTTAAGTGGACTTCCATTCTTTTATAAAGAGAAGATTCAATATGATGAACCCAATAATTTGACTAAGACCATCATGAATGCTAAGTACCTGTATGAGCAATGAAAGGGTAGATAGTCTTTCCAAAAATCTTGGAAGGATAAGAAGAAGGATAAGTATTACCAGAGAAAGAAAGGATTCAAACCTCCTTTCAATAGAAATAGCCCAAATAAAATTAAGTCGGACCAGCCTGTTAATGTTGAATCCAAGAGAGAAGAATCCTTGGGAAAAGGGGTAAGACCACCAATCCAATGTTGGGGATGCAAAGAATATCACATGTACAAGGATTTCCCTCATAGAAAATACAAAGTGAATACCGTGAACAACATCCAAGAGGCTACAACAGTAGAAGCCATGGGAAGAATATATGCAGCCTTAAATGATCGACAAGAAGAGTACCAATCCAATATGATCGAGGAGGAAGGTAAGATCATTAATCATCTTGTTGCTATCTTAATTGATTTAGGAGCAAGCCATTATTACAATGATCCTAAAATAGTGGATAGATTACATTTGGAGAAATGTAAGATTGAAAAATCAAGGTTGGTTCAACTAGCCACTTGAACCAAAAGGAGAATCCATGATATGGTCATAGGTTGTTCCATAAGTATTAATGGTATGACTACTAATGTTGACCTAAATATTATACCATTGGGGTCTTATGATATTATAATTGGAATGGATTGGTTGGACAAGCATCATGTTGTCCTAGATTGTCATAACAAGACATTTACATATCTTTATGAAGAAGGGAAACAAATCACTAAGAAAGGAGTTCCAAGACCCATTTCCATAAGGGATATTTTTTCCTTGCAGCTAAAGAGTTGTTTCAGGAAAGGATGTCAATTTTATGTAGCCCATGTGGAGGATCCGGAAAAGACAAAAAGGTCAAGCCTTGAAGATATTTTGGTACTACAAGATTTTGAGGATGTATTCCAAGAAATACCAAGATTTCCACCAAAGAGGGAGATATATTTCTCCATTGATTCAGTACCAAGAGTTTCCCTAATATAAAAAACAACTTACATAATGAGCACACCATAACTAAAATAATTACAAATGCAATTGGAAGAATTGTTGAAGAAAGGGTACATACATCCAAGTGCTTCACCTTGGGGAGCACCAATACTCTTTGTCAAAAAGAAGGATGGAACATTGAGGTTGTGTATTGACTTTTGATAGCTGAATAAATCCACTATGAAGAGAAAATATCCTATACCCAGAATTGATGACCTCTTTGATCAACTAAGAGGTGCAAAAATATTTTTGAAGATAGACTTGAGATTAGGATACCATCAGGTAAGAATCAAGGAAGAAGACATCAATAAGACATCCTTTAGAAACCAGGTAAGAATCAAGGAAGAGGACATCAATAAGACATCCTTTAGAAACATGTATGTACATTATGAATTTGTAGTGGTGCCATTTGGACTGTCCAATGCACCAACTGTCTTTATGTGCTTAATGAACGACATATTTAGAAATTATTTGGATAAGTTTGTCATAGTATTCCTGAATGACATACTTATCTATTCTAATTCAGAGGAAGAGCATGAACATCACCTAAGATTGGTATTTCAAGTGTTGAGGGAACATCAGTTGTATGCCAAGATTAGTAAGTGTTCTTTCTACCAAGAACATATCCATTACTTGGGACACATTATTGTAGAACAAGGTATAGTAGTGGATCTAGAGAAGGTTGAAGCCATTAGAGGATGGACAACACCCAGGAATGTCTTAGAAGTTAGATCTTTTATGGAATTCTTTGGTTACTACAGAAGGTTTATATCAGGGTTATCTAAGATTTCTCATCCCATCACTTCTTTACAAAAGAAGGGAACTAAATTTGAATGGACAGCTGAGTGTGAAGAGAAATTTAATTTGTTGAAAGAATTACTTACTAGTGCACCTATTTTAAATATTGTTGACCCAAATGAAATTTTTGTGCTATGTACAGATGCATGCCAGGAAGGACTTGGGGGAGTCCTTACTCAAAATGGACATGTCACTGGTTATGAGTCCAGAAATCTTAAAGAACATGAGAGGAACTATGCCACACATGATTTGGAACTTGCTTCCATTGTTCACACATTGAGTATGTGGAGGAATTATCTCATGGGGAAGAGATTTGAATTAAGAACATACCATAGTGGTTTGAAATATATTTTTGAACAACCAACTTTGAATGCCAGGAAAACAAGATGGCTGGAATTTTTAAGTGAATAAGATTTTTAAATCAAGCATATGAAAGGAAAAAAAAATAAAGTTGTTGATGCACTTAGTAGAAGAGTACATCTCATGCATGCTACAACCATTAGTATGCATCAATCAGATTTAAAGAGAAAATTTTTAGATGTTTTTGTTACAAATCAGCATTACCTACAGGTAAATGAAAGCTTACAACAAGAAAATGTACAATAGGAAATTAAAGAATATGAGATGAAGGAATATGGATTACTTATGCATAAAAATAGAATTTATGTTCCTAGTTCTAGAGAACTTAGGAGTTTGGTATTAAAGGAAATGCATAATGTTTCGTATGTTGGACATCCCAGTTGCCAGAAAATAATTGCAATAGTAAGAAGCCAATTCTTTTTTCCAGGAATGAAGAAATATGTTGTTGATTACATTGTCAGAGGTATGGAATGTAGATTTTTAATGACAAAAATCAGCAAACTGAAATTTATGTCAAACACTTAACAACCTAGAGATAAATGTCTTCATAAATTTCATAAATGCCTTAAACCCACATTCATAAATTACCATAAGTAGAAATACACATTGCTAAGAAAAATAGCAGCGGAAATAAACACAGTGGACAACAACCCATAAAACTCAGAAATTTAGGCAAATTCCAGGGAAAACTCCAATGTGGGGAAACCCAACTTGAGAGAGAGAGAGAGAGAGAGAGAGAGAGAACAACAACAAATACACATTTCCAGCCAAGGAAAATACCTCGCAGCACCAAAATAGTCCCACTAAATTTTGCCTCGTTTTTTGTGCCAAATTCGTACAACTGTACGACCCTCCCAGAAATGGCATCTCCTTGAAAATAGTGCCAAAATTCTATTGTACAGATTGTTCCATATGGACAAGAAACAAAAAACAATCTACCTTGAAAAATGTGCCCAAAACTTCCTCGAAAAACATGCCCAAAACTGCCTCGATTTCCATGCCAAATCCATACTGTTGTATGGACTGTATGGATCCGTATAGTATGGCCTCTCACAGCAGAAAAATAACTCAAACACAAAACAAAAAATCTTTCCTTGGGATTTGTGCCCTAGCTCCCTTGGAAAATGTGCCCTTTTTGCTACTCACTTTCCTCTCTCAAGCTTACTCAGAAAATCTCTCTCAACGTGTCTTGCACACTACCCAATGCATTCTTTTATAAATATGAAAATGGCATTTTCCCTCCAAAGTGTCTTTTCACCTTGCCCAACCCTAAATCCAAAGGCCAAGATTAGATCTTTCCTTTTTCAAGATCAAGGGTCATGATCCATTCCCTCCAAAATGAATCACTTGAAATATTAAAGTGTTTTCACTTTATTTCATAAGTTCTTTATGAAATAAAGTCACTTTAAAATTAGAAGGTACACTTTATTAAAAAGTCACTTTAATAAAAGAACCACTTAAAACAACTTTATAAAAACTCATTACAAACTTAAGTGACTGGTAGTGTAAATATGAGGTAACATCTGCATACAAGACAAAACATGCAGAGTACCTCCCGAGCTAAAAATCTAACACTCCCTCTTAGCGATGGAAGTACTCGTTTCCACCACTATCATTTGGTTCCATCACACTGTGCTGTGTAGGATATCTCTCTGAACCGGGATCCATCCTCAACACCTGCACAGAACTCGAACTAGAAGATCTTCTCCTGCCAACATCCTGGAACCCTGAGCTCACTTCATCTTGAGCGTTGGTTCGATCAGCCTGGCTACGCCTCCTGCCAGTGCTCAGAAGAGACTCTCTCTCTTCTCTCATAATGCAAGACTAAAATATTGGTTCCATCGTAGTCTCAGAAGCCTCCTCATGCTCCTCATCCAACGCTAAATCATACACTGAAGGTTGTCCTCTCAAGATATACAACCTGTCCACCCAGTTATCGATCAGCTGCAACTCTACTGGGTCCACTCCCTTCCTGTAGATAAAGACATGTTCCCTCTTGAAAAATATGCAATATCCTACATCCTCCAAGACTAAGACTGCGAGCAAGTTAACCCTCAACCATGGAACAAAGAGAACTCCATCAAGCTCCAAGAGTCCCCCAAACATGAGTTGGAATCTAGCATTCCCAACTCCACGTACATATTTCACCATACCACCTTCATTTACCACTTGTCGTCTAGGACCAATCTCTATGAAATCTAGGAATACTCGCTAGATTCGCATCATGTGGCTAGAGGCTCTGTTATCCACAATTCATCTAATATCACCTCCAAATCCTTCATTGCCAACACTGGAAACTAGGGTCACCAAAGAAAATTCCTTTTCGTACTTTGAAGCAAAGTCCTCCATGGTTGTTGTAGCAGTTGTCTCAAGCCCCTTTGATTTTGTCTTATTCTTCCTCTCAAGACAACGAGAGGCAAGGTGCCCGAACTGGTTACAACAATAGCATCTGACTTTACTCAAGTCCCTTTCGAAACTTCCTTTTTTCTTTCTCTTTGTAGTGCGAGAAACGTTCTCATCAACTCTATCTGTCTTATGTTCACTGCTTTGAGATCTTTCTCGGATCTCCTCCTGAGTGAAATTATCCCACAGTCTACTCCAATCTGGTAGATTCTTACATCCCACCACACACTTCACGAAGACTTCCCATTCTTTGGTGAAGCCATTTAAGGCTATCCTCACCAACTTAGAATCTGTAATGACCTCTCCAACAAATGCCAGCTCATCTTTTACTTGATCCACTCGGGTAAGATAAGAAGAGACACTCTCCTCCTTACCCATCTTGGTATCATGCAACTTAGCCTTCAAGGCCATCTTCTGGTTCTCGTTCTTCGCCTCAAACAAGTTTTTAAGTGCATCCCACATCTCCTTAGCAGTATTTTTCTCAGCTAAGTGTGGGATAAGGTGATCCTTCACCCCATCCGAAATAATCTTCTCAGATTTGACTTCCTTTACCTCATGGAAGTCCAAAGCAACAGGATCTACTGCAGGAGCTGCCACAATAGAGTTGACATAGTTATAAATTTTGTTCTCCTTTAGAACAACTTACAATCAGACCTTCCACTGCAAATAGTTGAAAATTCCATCCAATCGATCCTCATATCTAATTCTTATATCCATATTACCTGTCACAACTCAAGGAAAACAATCACACCCTTTTTCCCAAAAATCACATTGCCCACTGTCACTCAGAGACAAAGATCTCATACCATGTAGATTTTTAATGACAAAAATTAGCAAACTAAATTTTTTGTCAAACACTTAGCAACCTAGAGATAACTGTCTTCATAAATTTCATAAATGCCTTAAACCCACATTCAAAAATTACCATATGCAAAAATACACATTGCTAAGAAAAATAGAAGCGGAAATAAACACAGTGGACAACAACCCATAAAACTCAGAAATTTAGGCAAATGTCAGGGAAAACCCCAATGTTGGGAAACCCAATGAGAGAGAGAGAGATATTATTATTCAGCATCAGGAAAGTACACAACAACATTAAATACACATTTCCAACCAAGGAAAATACCTCACAGCACCAAAACAGTCCCACTAAATTCTGCCTCTATTTTTGTGCCAAATCCGTACTGTTGTATGACCCTCCCAGAAATGGAAGCTCCTCGAAAATAGTGCCAAAAGTATTTTGTAATGACTATTCTGTATGGCCTAGAAACAAAAAACAATATGCCTCAAAAAATGTGCCCAAAACTACCTCGACAAATGTGCCCAAAATTACCTTGATTTATGTGACAAATCTAAACTGTTGTACGGATCCGTACAATACAGCCTCTCACAGCAGAAAAATAACTCAACCACAAAACAAAAAATATTTCCTTGGGATTTGTGCCCTAGCTCCCTTGGAAAACGTGCCCTCTTTGATGCTCACTTTCCTCTCTCAAGCTTACTCATAAAATCTCTCTCAATCTCCTCTCAATGTATCTTGCACACTACCTAATGCATTCTTTTATAAATCTAAAAATGACATTTTCCCTCCAAAGTGTCTTTTCACCTTCCCCAACCCTAAATCCAAAGGCCAAGATTAGATCTTGCATTTTTCAAGATCAAGGGTCATGATCCACTCCCTCCAAAATGAATCACTTGAAATATTAAAGTGATTTCACTTTATTACATAAGTGCTTTATGAAATAAAGCCACTTTAAAATTAGAAGGTACACTTTATTAAAAAGTCACTTTAATAAAAGAACCACTTAAAACAACTTTATAAAAACTCATTACAAAGTTAAGTGACTGGTAGTGTAAATATGAGGTAACATCCACATACAAGACAAAACATCTGGAGTACCTCCCAAGCTAAAAAGCTAACATGGAATGTCAGATATTGAAGGCTGAGCATAGGCACCCAGCGGGTTTGCTACAACCATTATCAATTCTACAGAAGAAATGGGAAGTGGTAAGCATCGATTTTATAACTAAATTGTCGAGGACAACAATACAACATGATTCAATCATGGTAGTGGTTTATAAATTGACAAAGTTTGTTGATTTTGTTCCTATAATAACGAATCATACCGCAACTAATATTGCAGAAATTTACATGAGGGAGATTAATAGGTTGCATGGGATACCTAAGGAAATTGTTTCAAACAGAGATACAAAGTTTACTTCAAATTTCTGAAGGGGATTGTTTAAATTATTTGGTACAAATCTGAAATTTAGCACAACATACCATCCATAGTCAGATGGGTAGATAGAAAGAGTCAATCAAGTAATTGAAGACATGTTGAGAATGTATGTGATGGATAATCCATTTAAGTGGGAAGATTACTTTCACTTGGTTGAGTTTTCCTATAATAATGGGTATCAAGCTTCATTGAAAATGAGTCCATTTGAAGCTTTGTATGGTATTAAATGCAATACTCCAGTGAGTTGGAACAACCTAGCAAATAGAGTGGTACTTGGGCCATAATTTCTTAAGGATATGGAAGACCAAATGGTTAGAATTAAACAGAATTTAAAGGTAGCTCAAGATAGACATAAAGTTTATGCAGATAAGAACAGGACAGGTAGAGAATTTAAAGTAGGGGAGCATGTGATCTTAAAAGTGAATCCCAAGAAAAGATTTTTGAAGTTGGGTAGTTGTACAAAGATAGCAACTAGATTTTGTGGTCCATTTGAGATATTGGACAGAATAGGGCAGTTGCATACATGCTTGCATTTCCTGCTTCCATGAATGTGCATAATGTATTTCATGTCTCTTTGCTAAAAAAATATGTACATGATCCTAACCATGTTATTGATTAGAAACTGATTCAGATAGAGATAGAGTGAGACTTTAAGGTCCATCCAATGTGAATATTGGGCAGAAAAGTCAAAATGCTTTGGAATCGAGTTATAGAGTTGGGAAAACTCTAGTGGACCTGCTACGGTCCTGAAGATGCTACTTGGGAGCATGAAGATTCCATGCGGGAAGAGTACCCGCAACTTTTTGAATAAATTTTGAAATTTTGATTTCTAATTTGCATATGCACTAAGGACAGTGCCAAAATAAGGGGGAGAGGAATGTAATACCTCAGTTTTGAGCCCCATATTAAATAATGTATTTTGTGAATTTATGAAAGGCCAGAGTGCCCAAACAATTAAAAGAGGCTAGTGTGCCTAGGAAATGTAATGTTTTGATCATTATTAGTAATAAATACATCATTAGCTGCTAGACAGACAAGGACAAGAATTATAGGGAGCTATGATTCCACAAGAGAGGGGGCTTGAGGGGATAAGTTGTTATTTTATATTTTTATCTACCTATTTGTTTTTCAATGGATAATCTTAGTTACATGAGCTTCTTAGGGTGAAGTTCATGTCGTTCTTTAATTCCAAGAAAACACATAAACCTATTTTTGGTCTGTTTGGGGGTTCACTCACTCACTCATTCATTCATTGTTCAGTGTTCACATTTTTCATTTTACTATCTCTCCATTTGTTCTTTCTGTTGGAAGATTGGTTGTTGTCATTGATGTCAACCCTAGTCATGGGTTTTGGACCAGAATATTGATGAAGTTATTTGGACATGAAGGAAAATGAAAATGAAGATACAACATCCATGGATGGATAGTATACATCATGCCCTTTCCGGTGG